>PVJA010025355.1:0-31256 GCA_004027025.1 Myocastor coypus
TTTTTTTTTTTTTTTTGTCTTTTTGAGACAGGATCTCACTATGCAGTTGAGGTTGACCTTGAGCTCACTTTTGTAGCCCAGGCTGGTCTCGAACTCACACCAATCCTCCTGCCTCAGCCTCCCAAGTGCTGGGATTATAGGCGTGAGCCACTACGCCCGGCTATGGAGGCAATTCTTGATGTCTATTTTTTTATTTTTAAAGAGAATGCAAACTAGCAAATAAAAATTAGAAATGATGCAGAATTTTACCAAACAAAAGTAGCTTAGGGCCCGGCGGGATGGCTCAGTGGTCTAAAGCACCTGCTTGGGAAAGCTTGGGCGGCTTCAGGAACCGTGGTTCGATCCCCCAGCACCACATGCTGCGCCAGCCCTGCCCTCGGGGCAGGCTGAGCCGGCCATGAAAATAAGTGAATAAACAAATAAAGAAAAAAAAAGTAGCATAAATGCAACAGTATTTGTTATACTGCAATGTTATCTTCAACTTGGGTGTTCAGACACCTAGAAATGCATACAACATTGGAAAAAGTAAAAAAAAAAAAGAAAAAGAAAATATGTTTTAAGAAATTAAGAAGAATGAGGGAAAATATATAAAAAGAAGATAAAAAATCAAGCATTATTTAAATGAGATTTCTTCTCATGGGATGCATCGGGCACTCCATGCTTCCAGGATCCCTTGTTATATCATTCTCACGGTGTATTTAACATCGGTTAAGAAAACATAGCAGTCATCACAGCTTCTTCTTTGGCATTCATATAATTCAGAGTGCTTATGTCTGTTGATTTTAAAAAATAATATCAAGTTTCTGTATAATGCCATGCACATAGCATGCACTCAACTTTACTTTCTTCTGCTTGTCATGTGGCTCACAGGATCTAATAAGGTATCTAAATTGGTTGGGAGAAGACTTTATGTGCCAGGTAAACTCTAATATGCTTTTCTGAACTGTCAATATAATTTCATGTATTGGATTATATATTGTCAATATGGATAGTTCATGACTTATACATAAATACCTTATACAATCGCTGTTTTGAAAGGAATTCTTTTGTATCCATTACAGTAGAACCTCAGGTTACAACCAGCCTGACATATGAACAACCTGGGTTATGACAGGAATTTTAGGTTTAACTTACAACCAAAGGGTTGAGTTATGACCCGAATGCCTGCCACTTGTTCTCTCAGATGGTCTCCGACACAGATTTAACCCTTAAATGTTCTGGAAGAACATTACATCATCCTTTCCTATATGGAGTTAATTGAGAAATTATAGGCCAGGGTCTCTCTTGGGACACTGAGCTTTGCCTGTACATAGGAGAGAGCCCCTGAAGGTGGTGTAGAGGAGCCTGAGCCTTCAACTATTAACCTGAGCTACCACAAGCCTTTGGGAACTGATTGAGTTTGCAAATCAGGGGTCCACTGTACTAATGTTCTATTTTTGTTGTGTTTATATATTTTATGTCCCTGTCATATTTATATTTTAGTTTTATAATTATTAATATTTTGTATATTTATTTGAACCATGTATTAACAATCATACACATTAGTATTTTAGTTTTTGCCATGATCCTAATACATATTTTAAGACAACTGTGTCTTCAATAAATATAGGAAATTTGACAAAAAACCCACAAAGCTTTAACATTCCTAAATTACGTTTTGTGAAAAATTTCATCAAATGGTTATAAAAATATTTCCTCCAAAAGGATATGCATCAAATTAGGAAAATATTTGTAATTAGTAAAACTTTTATTATGCTAGTATTTATTGATTCATTTTTATAAACTTACTTACTTAATTAATTTATATTATGGCCAGCTCAGCCTGCCCTGGGAGTGGGGCTGGTGCAGCATTTGGTACCGGGATCGAATTGTGGTCTCTGCAGTTGCCTAAGCTTGCCTAAGCAAGCGCTTTGGACCATTGTGCTATCTTGCTGGCCCAATGCTAGTATTTATTTTGAAGCTTTAAGAGTTATGTATAAAGTAATTTGCTTTCAGTAGTTTTGGAAATTCAGGCTTTTCTTCAATATGTGTTATCACCACTAAGCATTAAGAAAATACTATCCCATTTATTGTCATACGATTATCAATGTTCATCACTTTAAGATGTAATAAATTTTAATTCAAAAGAGCTGGATGAACAGATTGTTCACTGAGGAGAAAATCAAATCATTATCTGACTTCTTTTGCTATGAATATAACCATTGAAAGAAAGGTGTTTTTCATCTTAATTACATTTCACTTTTGTTTTCTTAAGGATAACATTTAGCACAAATTTACATGTGTCCAAAAAGAATTAATATAATTAAAATGTTGAAATTGCAGGTTTTATGAAATTAATATGGGGATAAGAGTAGTGAGAAGTGCTACAAATTCTAGAAGGGTGGTGTCCTGGACACCAGGGCCTTCCAGGCTCCTCAATTCCTGTTCTTTCTCTTGTATCTCACTGAAAGCTACAGTTTTGATACTACCTTTGGTATACATAGAAAAATTGAAAAGCAAAAAAAAAAAAAAAAAAAAACAACAAATTGTAGTTCAGGCAAAGCCAATTTATCTTAACGTAAACGAAATGACATAAAACAATAGAAATGTTTCTATTTTCTCTTAAATCTAGAGGTGGCATAATTCCGTCATTCACAATGGGTCAAACAACAATGCACATCTTATAGGAGATTTTACTGAAGTCTCCAAAAGTAGGTCATAATCTATTATCTCCTGAAAATTACCATCAGGAAACCAATAGCAACTCACATAGTTCTCTACACAGTATGGGTGCTAACTATATATTATTTTATTCTTAAGTAAATTATTGTCATTCAATGCTTTTGCCTCAGTCATATAGGGTTTAAGATGCTCTCTTTGGGTCTCTAACTGATTACATCAGAATATGCAGTTACATTAGTGAGTATGGAAAGACTTTAAGGTCTTTAAGGTAGGCCTTAATGCATGTTGCAGTACAATGTTTGCATGCGTTGTGTAGTATGGAAGCAACATATATGTCCATCAACAGATATGAGGATAAAGAAAATCGTATTTACACAGAATGAAGTGAGACTTTGCCATAAAGAAAGATAAACTTGAGTCATTTGTAGAATGAGAGATGCAGCTTGAAAGAGACTGTAATGTTAAGTGAAAGAAGTCAGATGTGCAAATTTAAATATTACATGGTTTCTCTTACATGGGACGCTCAAATTATAGATCAAGCACAAAATATAATTCAGTGGGAAGTAAAGAGGTTGGTCTTTCTCAAGTGAATGGGATAACAAGAGAGAAGGGTCAGAATGGAGAGGACAGAGAAAGGCAACTTTATAAAAAAAAAAAAAAAAAAAAAAAAAAAAAAAAAAAAAAAAAAAAAAAAAAAAAAAAAAAAAAAAAAAAAAAAAAAAAAAAAAAAAAAAAAAAAAAAAAAAAAAAAAAAAAAAACCTTAAAGTAGATTTTTAACACTAAAACAACTAAGTTTTTCAGTGCTAATGTGTTTTCTATTTAGAAATTCAAACTTGGCTTTTGCAAGGATTTTCTAAAGTGTGCATTCTGGTTGGGTAAGCAAGGATGAGGCAGGAAAAGACAGACAGAGACAGAGACAGAGACTGAGACAGAGACAGAGACAGAGACAGAGACGTGGAGAAGAGAAAAGGAGAAGTGCTCCCTCTTTGACCGTGTATCTACCAAGGAAGTCATAAGCGTTGTCTCAGGAAGCCAACTGGTACATTTCCGAATATAAAAATTCTGTGAGCCAACACTTAAGCCAGTGCTAAAATTAAAAACAGCTTTGGTACATAAAGTAATAAAGTCTACAAATGAGATATCTGTTTTAATTGGTCAGTTAACTTCTAGTATAATTACTGGACCCATACATATATACATGTAGGTCCTGAGTAAATATAACAACATGTTAAAGGTTTGAAAAAGCCCTGGAATTAAAAGGAAAAAAAAGTAGCAAATTTATTAAGCCAACTGTCTCTCCAGTATTGTGTAAAGCGGACACTTGTTACTGAGATGACAGGCAGCATTTCTAGAATTCAGGCTCTGCAGTTTGGGTTCAATTCTTTGTTCTTCTACTTGTTTCTATCTTGATGTAAACATTGCATATGGAGTTTAATGTACTCGATAATTCGTAAAGTTATTCTAATCATGACAATCTTTTGAGTTTTTTGAGAATGAAGTGAGTTAATATTTTCAAAATATTTAGAAAGAGGGCTGGCAAGGTAGCTCAATGGACTAAGTGCCTACTTTGGCAAGCATAGGGACCAGCTTTCAATCCCCAATCCCACAGGCCACACCGGCCTCGTCCCTGACCCCCGCAGCATGCTGAGCTGGCCGGGGAGACCTGGTAGGTGTGATGTTGCACACCTGTAATCCCAGCAATGGGGAGGCTGAAAACAGGAGAATCACTATGAGTCCAAGTTGCATAGTGAGACTCTGTGCCAAATACATAAAAGAAAAAAAATTAGAAAGACACATAGAATGTAATAGTAATTTAGATACTAAATTTGGTAATTTAAGATAATAATGCTACTTAGAACTTACACTGAAAAACTCTTAAGCCCATAATAGTCTACAGGGAAATAAAGGGATTTGATTTATTTTGAACTGCTGCAATGGTTGTTAGCTTTTATTTTGATGCTTATTACAGGATGAAAATGAGTGAATAGTTTGTATAATTTCTGGGTCAGTTACTATCTGATAAACTTAAAATTAAGGGTATGTTTTAGTCGAGTAGCTTATAAATTTGGGAGATTTTGAAATCATCTTTGCTTTCCACTTTTTCTTTATACACAGTTAATATATTCCCCGCATGAAAGATATTTAAATTATAGCTTTAAAGCTATGGATGAAATACACTTGCACCCCAAAGAGAAATAAAGCATAGATCACATGCTTTGCCAGAATTCCTTGAAAATCTTTCTGATACAAATAGTTCCAAAGAAGCTCCATTTTAAATAAAGTGCTAATGACTTTTCCCTTGAAAGCTTATGTCAGTTTCTGAAGATTAGGGTAATAAGAAATCAAACACAAAACAGTAATCCTTCTAGCCGTGGGGTTCAACAAACTGAATGTGGGACACTAAGAACACCTGAAAATGGAGGAAACAGCTTAAAAGATTGGAGGAGGAGGGGAGAGATTTCAACTGCTGTTTAGCACGGAGTAAAGGGACAAAGATTCAAGTTTAAATACTGTCAAGTTTAAAAGCCTTGGGGAAATATTTCTGACTTTTCACTAAAAGAGGACCACAGATGGGGTATAAAAGCTGTGTTCCAGTAGAGATCTACCCTACTTTAATGAAGCTGTAAGCTACAAATTCTCACGTTCAATGTGATCTGCTCAGAAATAAAGGGACGGATAAAACATGATTCAATGTTTGTCAATGACAATAGAGTTTGAAGAATATTCGTTATATATCAGAAAGTCAAGCATGTAGGAAAATATTACTAGATAGAAAAAAACAAAGCAGAAAAAACTGAGATAAGAGGTAGGGTGTGACAAAGCTAGCTGGGGAAATAAACAACCAGTTGATGACAAGAATCCAGGATCCCGCATGGAGAACTTCTCATTGGTGCTTTCAAATGTGGTGACACAAAAGAGATGAGATGCCAGTAAGACCCTGCCGCGGTGACTGTGAACGTGAGCTCACACCATGGCTCTCAGACCAAGGTTTCTTTCTTGCCTTTCCTCTCTTGTTTGGCCCAAGTTTGTTCTGCAGAGATGCGTTTTCCCTTACCGATTCACCAGTCACTTTTCAAACAAATATTTGACACTGTTTCTCATCTCTCTGACTTTATTCTTCGTTTGAGGCAGGAAGGAACTATGGCAAGCCATTTGTAGAGGAGTTACCTGTTGACAAGTAGAAGATAGTCCAGGGGAAGTGTAGTGATCAGGAGATCCAGGAGCCATTAAGGAAGTATGGTGAACTTGCTAACGAGTAAGAGCGCTAGTTGTTGGTGTGCTGGGATGTGTTCAAAAGAGATGTCGGAGCACAAAAACAAAATAAATGGAAAACCTATAAGTACAGAAATGATAAACAAAGTTCAAAATAGATGAAAGTAGTTAGAGCTTGAGTATAACAGAAGAAATAAATTAAACAGTACATTTCTAAGTAATCAGTCATACAAGTTAAGCAAATAGAAATCCAAAAGTAGTTTTGATTGATCATAAAGCCAAAATATATCAAAGATGATAAGATATAGGTAAATTTTAGGTTGAAATACTTAAATTAGAAATGACGAAAGTTAAACTCAGTAAGTGAAGTCTGTACTTGGAGAAACTAAAAAAGGTCGAACACCTGAAATTCAAGCTGAAAGAGGAAACGTGACTGTGATAAAACCAAGAGCCAAGAAAGTGTCAGAGAAGAAGCAAAAATACCTGAATATGAAATAGATTATTTTGCAAGCTTTATAAAATTAGTAAATCCTAGCAAGAGTAATGGAGAAAAGCGAGAGAACATACTACCAGGAGCTATAGAGGGAAAATTATTACAGATCATAGAGATAATCTGAGAGCCTCATGTCAATGATTTTAACAGCTTAAACAAATGAAAAACTTCCTTGAAAACACATCTTACCAAACAAATATTAGAAGTACTAAATTAGAATAGGACTGTATTTATATAAGAAATTGAATTCTTAGATTAAAATCTTCCTGTAACAAAATATCAAGGACCAAATTATTGCATTAAGAAATATTGCCAATTTTACATAAATATTCATAAAGGAGATAGGATAACTTCCTAATTCATTTTGGAAAGTTAGAAAAACTATTATCTCAAACCTCATAGCATTTCAAGAAAATGATCACAGACCTCTATCACTCAGGAGCATTGATGTAAGATACACAACAGGATCTAGCAACTTGAATGCAGTTATATAGAGAGGAAAACACACCATTATCAAACATGTTTATCCTCCAGATAGAAAGTTTAAAATCAATAAATATAATTCATCTTATTACAAGAAAATTCTTGTTCATAATTTTC
Source organism: Myocastor coypus (assembly GCA_004027025.1). Classification (NCBI taxonomy): domain Eukaryota; kingdom Metazoa; phylum Chordata; class Mammalia; order Rodentia; family Myocastoridae; genus Myocastor; species Myocastor coypus. The sequence goes on from PVJA010025355.1 coordinate 6,969, forward strand.
TTTTCAAAGGCATATAGCTCTTAGCAGTATCCCTATTTTTTATAGGACATATTTAACATGAGTGACAGATGATTGAATAGGCGCTGGTCTTTTAAAATTAACTCTACCTGGACATTGCTCTGTTTATGCAACACAAACATCTTGTGCTGTTTCCGTTACTAACTGGAAATCAGATGAGAATCATTTTTGTGTTATATAATGTATTTGCCTTACGTCCATAAGCATATATTCCCAGTCTTTCACTGAGTCCTTAGAGGTCATGTTGCCACATGAAGCAGGTAGCATATTCCTCTTACTATGGCACATTCAGAAGTTTTCTGCAGAAAACCTCACAAGTTCAGACAGTTCAGGCACAGTTACCCTCAGCTGCAGAATCAGCATTGTGGAAGAAGAAGGTAATTGTGAAAGCCTGGACAGCTTGCGGCAGGTAAAGGCCCAAGAGATCTGGCAACCTCTGGACAATGGCTTAGCAAGCACAGGGCTGGGGTAGAGCTGAACTAAATACTCAGCAATGCACAGCAGAGGTGTTATCTATCCAGTTATCTTGTTTTGGTGGCCAAGGGCTGGTGTTGGGTAGAACAATTCCAAGATAACCCACACATGGTCTGTCCTCCTCTGACTAGGTGATTTCTTAAATAACTGAGGCCAGTCATTTGAAGGAAAAGATGAGAAACAAAATACTGTAACACCTGCAATTCTCTTTTGCCTTTGCTTGTGTAATAGATACACAGCTTGTTGATAATTTATGTAAGGTAACTTTACTCAAAGAAGTTGAAAATTCTCAGGGTAAATATAAATTTATATATATATATACTTATAAGAATAGGCATACATTTTTATAAAAGAGGTTCCTAAGTTTCTTCACATTCAAATATACAAAGCACAATTTGCAAGCAGATATATTTTTCATTTTGTTAAAATATTAATAACTCTTTTGGCAAGCATATACAAGCAATTGTTAATCTTTATATTCATTAGACTAAAGCCTCTGTGTTTTGTTTGTAAACAATTGATCAAGCCATTAGTCTTGTGACACATAGATCAACAGACATGAAGATTAAGGAGCTTACTTGGACAGTTTGGTGAAAACTGCTCTACAAAATGGCTGAAATTGTTCCATAGGTTCTGAACCCAGAAAGGACTTATTGCCTTAGTGTGGTCTGAACATTGCCTTGCCTCCTTCCCTATAGTTTTTAGTTTTGTATTTCAAACTATGGCGACCTACTATCAAAGCCGATGTGTTCTTTCTCTCTCTCTCTCTCTCTCTCTCTCTCTCTCTCTCTCTGTCTCTCTCTCTGTCTCTTTCTCTCTGTCTCTCTCTCTGTCTCCCTGTCTCTCTCATTCTCTCTCTCTCTTCTTTCTTCTGTTCTGTCTTTCTTTCTTTTTTTTTTTTTCTGAGATATCCATGGACTCAACTGGCCTCAGACTCTCAGTGATCTTCATGCCTCAGCCTCCTGGGTACTGGTATTACAGGTGTGGATTACAGGCTGGGAATACATGACCATCTTCAAAGCCCCTTTCCGTGATGAATCCCATTGACATGGCTGTCCTCCTGACAGCCCTGAGGCCAAAAGCAAGCTTCCAGGACTATGCACATTCTATCCTGCTGCTTCTCTACAGCTAAATTTCCACTGAAATGACACTTACATTGTTTGAATCATTATCTAGGGCTGTCAAAACAAGTATCACAGACTAGATAGATGAAGCAACCAAAACTAATTTTTTCACAATTCCGGAGTTCAAGATCGAAGCGTCAGCTGGGTTGGTTTCTTTCGTGGCTGTTCTCCTTGCTTTACTGGATAGCATTCGTGCTCACATGGCTCCTTACTCTATGTGTCCAAGCTGTGTTTCTATTAAAGACATCGAGTATGCTAATGCTTGCGAGCTACACTAAGAAGCTCATTTTACCTTGATTTACTTTTCTGAAGGCCCAAATAGAGTTATAGTCTAAAATTTCTGCGATTTGATCTTCAATTTAAGGACTGCAACAACAACAAAAAAGAGACACAACTGAACACCATTTTGTCCCAGTAGTGCAAATGCTGATGCCCTACTTTCCAACAGCAGACAACCCTACCTATCCTATCTGTGGCTTTTGCACTCCTTATACAATATATTCCTTTATTATGACAGCTTAGCTTTGCATATATTTGTTCTCATTTTGAAACTTGGTTTGAAAAAATACTCTATGAAGTATCTACATTTAAAACTAGTGGACAAACAGCAGTTAGTGATATACCCTGGTGACTGAAGGCAACAGAGGATAGGAAATTCATCTTCCCATCTTGTCAACAGAGACTCAAGAAGCACATTTTTCTTGCAAAGCCAAAATTTTACAGTGACAAAGAAATGTGTAATTGAAGATGTTCTCTCAATGCAGAGACCTTTAAGTAGGTAACACATTCCTCTCCTCCCTTCCACCGCAGCCCCCCCTCATTTTCCAACCCTCTAAATCTATGGCCTTGACCAAAAAACAGCATACAAGGGAACAAACTGACGATGCATCACCCTCCAATATGGTAGGTCTCATTTATTCATTCAATAAGTACTTGTTGCTTTCCTGTGATGTCCCAGGTATAGGGCTTGGTGCAGACAAGACTTTAGTGAATAAGACATAGATATGCTGTGGAATAGCAACTGAGTTTAGATTTTTTTACATCTCCACCACTTCAGGTCAGATTAGCATATGAATGAGCTATACAACTTACTTTCAGTCACAGTTTTGGTCTCGTCTTTGATATTCTTCCTCTATCGTATGAAATAGCTTTTCTTTCATAAGGAAAAGAGGTGCAGAATGAAAGAGAGCTCTGCTACTCCTTGGCCAATTTCTTTATGAAATTACATTTGGAAATTTCTATTTAATTGGTACCTCCAAGGCCTGTGAGTTGAAAAATTTATGGGCTTTTCTATGATGACAGACTGAAAAGTACTCCAAGTGATTTCTGAAAGGTGTCTTCCAAAATAAATGAGTTTAACCAGTGATATCTCTATAAGGTCTCCTGGTGTGTTATGATTCAGGAATTCAGGATTTACACCTTTTTATAGTATAGCACCTCATCATAAAAGTGCCATGTGATACGCCCTGGGCCAATCGCATGTTGCTATGCCATTTTCTAATTAGAAATAACAATTCTGTTCAGCCAGTGCTAAATTCTCTGGTTTAAAGTGCTTTTGGAACTATGTGGTCACATAGGTGAAGTCTAACTGAAATCATCAGTGATGGAAAAAGAAGTTAAAGCGCCCCGAGTTTAGATTACGATGTGTATCTAAGACTGCACATTTTAACTTGTTGCTGCTTTCAGGATTGTTTTTCTAGACCAAGCTCCTACTATTTTTATAGTTAAATAAATTAGATAGAAATTAATAAATGGGAAGGTGAAAGCACAATTGTGGCTGGTAACATACTGAAGAAGACAAGTCCTAGAGATTAAAATCACAATGGCCAAAAACTGACATGGTCTTGCATGCATAATCCTAGCTCTAAGGAGGCTGAGGTAGGATGATAACTGAGAGTTTGAGGACAGCCTCAGGGACGTAGTGAATGGGTGCACACCCTGAACTACATAGCAAGACCCTGTCTCAAAAAACAACCATAAAAACAAACCAAACAATAACAAGGAATCTCAATGGTCATACTTGCATACGTCCACAAAGGATGAATGGAAATTTGAGTTATACTGTAATTGGTACCTCCCAAATCCAGATATGCATCAGAAGCCCAGATGGGTGACTAGAAAATCTGGACTCATCCCATCCCTAGAATGTTCCTGTTTTGAGAGTCATAGATGAGCCACCTATGATAAGGATGTCAGCCATCCACCCTCATGCACACCCCACTTTATTACTTATGACCACACTGGCTGGTTATAGTTTGATTCAAACTGAACTCACATTGTAACATTCTGTATAAATTATTTCTGGCAGAAGACTTCAGTCACAACCCACTTTCAGGACTCCTCCTGTCTCAGAAGTGTCTCTCAATAAATATTTCCTCGTCTTATCTTCTTCTTTTTCTTTCTTTTTGTTTTGTGCAGGGTCTCACTACACAGCTTGGACTCCTAGTGATCCTCCTGATTTATGCCTCCCTAGTGCTGGGATTACAGGCAGGTGCAACCATGTCTGAACTCCATTGCTGGCTCAGTGCACTCAGGGGCAGGGCCAGCGTGGCATGAAGTGCCAGGGATTGAACCCTGGACCCTGTGCTTCTAGTCTTAACTTCTGTTGCTCGTTGGAGTTAATTTCATTTTGGGGGACTTGTATGTAACACATGTGACATCTAGTAGGGTGAGAATTATATTTCTCTGATAAAAATACTATCCCTCATCTGCCTACTAATCTCTTTGTTTCTATCTTTTTCTCTATAAAGCATCATATATAATTAGAATTGCTATTTCTAATTAGAATATATATTATAATACATTGAATAATTATAACATGAATATATATACATATACATACATACATATATATATATATGTATATATACATATATATATATATATATATATATATATATATATATATATATATTCACGATACTGTTCCTTTCAAAACCGTCCATTCTTACTCATTGGTAAAGACTGAAGTCTTCATCATGAAGCACAAGGCCTGCCCTGTTTGGCTGTTACCTCTCAACCATTGAGGCTTCGTGTTCTGTGAATCTCCTTCTCCAGCCTGATCCTCCAACTTAGCACCCTTCATGTTTTCTCAGACCCCTGCACCATGAGTTATTCTCTGAGACCCTTCTTGTTCTCCCGGCCCTTCCTGGCCAATTTCCAGTCTTTGCCAAAGTGTAGCCTTCTCAGCCTGAATGTAAATGATTACTCAATTTAAAATTCAGTAACTTTTCTGCTACTTTATATTGCTCTTCCTTAGGTATTTTCTTAATATCAAGTCTCACCACATTCTTACATACTTACATATGTTCTTAGCATACTTCTTTCTTGTTTGTCTCTCTCTCTCTGTCTCCCTAGAGACTCTAAGTTCCTATGCCCTGTGCATAAGCCTGTACCTGGCAGGAAGTAGTAATATTAAATAAATAGTAATTCTACAAGTCAATAAAGGCCAAGAAACAATCAGAAAAGACAAAGCTCTGTATTCTATTATGGTAATATTTGGAAAACTGCCCATGAAAGTTAGGGGCAATTTCTAGATAAGGGTACTTCTCTACCAGTGCAACTTCACACCATTTCTGTTAACTATTTAGGACTTCGGAATCAATTTGTAATAGACCAAAGAGATAGAGAGATATAAGCACGTAAAAAAATAGCTTAAAAGCTATAATTTTTTAATGGAATAAAGGTTGTACTATTTGGGGTAGAAAACAAGAATAAAAATACACCCAGTGAATTATTAAAGCATGTTTCATTTATTTCTAAGATAGAAATAAATTGTTGTGTCCCATTCTGCTGATGAAGACTTTGTTGTTGTTGATGATGTTGTCTTAAAGGCCATCTTTGGACATCAACAGGAAGATGACGTCAAGTGTCTTCGGATATCTTTATAGAAAAACCATGCTTCCTGTGTACAGACAGACACTCTGAAAGCCATCATTTCTGTAGGTCTAGTATTCAACTATTCTTTAACACAAAGGTAGATCTCTTAAAATTTGGTGTTCCTTTGAGCACTGTTTGGTACCTTGATTCATTCAGGTTTTCTCAGTAATCTTTATAATTGCACTTCTCTTTGCTGTGCACACAATAAAAGGAGACATTGCAAAGCACGGTGTTCAGTTTCTCTGGAGCGTGCCTCTGTCACTCCAGAATCGTGGAGTCTTCCATCTTCACGAATGTTCTCTTCTTTCTTCCAAGCTTCGTTCATGCACAGAGCATGTGTACCCTATTCTGCCTTTAAGGTAGTAGACCAACACAATTTACCTTCAGTGTCTCCCCATTACCTACGACTTTTTAAACTTCTATATCATGTCCTAAGAGACCTCATGAGAATACCCTTAGTTTCCATTCCACTTGTGACTTATTGAGTTATATAATGGGATCTGCCATGTGACTTACATTCACAGAAATAGTTAAATTATCCCTTATTCTCAATGCAAATAAATAATTGATAAATGAATCCTCATCTTAAGGCTCTACAGTTTATCAAAAAATAAAATAAAAGTTATTTCTCAAACAACATTCATTTTAGGAGTTCATTTGATGTAGCTTTGAATAATGACGAACATACTCAGTTTTCTCATGTCATTGTCATTAGGGGCTATAATTCATACATACTTTGCTTCTTATATTTAGTCCATCTTAAGAAAACGAACAAGAACATACAAAGGAAAATGGAAATTTAGATTTCAGTTAACTGTTTAAAATATTATGAACTTTGGTGTGTTAATTGTTGCAAGGCCATAACTCTACATCATTAGCACCAAAGAAATGTTAGAAAATTCAGAAATTTAACTTAAACATGCTCTAGCTTTGCATCCTGTCATTTAACTCCCAGCCTCCTTAGGGCTTGACTGTACAATACACAATAGATTTAGTAATATTTAATCATAATGCAACAAACACCTACTGAATGCCCTTGAGGTTGCAGGTGCTGGTACTAAACGAGAGTCTGGTAGTGTTCACTTTCTGTCATTCCAATAAGTCATCTATGTAGTGTGCCTCTGTAGGCACTCCAGGGTCTAATGTGAGCCTGTTTAGCCTTAGCTGTCATCATTGCTATCGCAAAACCATAAAAGTAAGCCCTGGTCCCTGAGCCCTGGGCTTAATAGAAAGGAGAATCAACCAAGTGAAAATTAGACTGTGTGTTTGAATGGAAGCCTGGGAAAGGCCTGAAATGTATTTAGTCTACTGGCAGTCTTCTTTATGTTTTTATTTGGGCTCCACGGGAATGGGTCTCCGTGTGAGTGCTTTGATGCTTTCACTGCAGGGAAGTATATATGTTTTCTTTGGCAAATTTTAAAGAGAACCATACAGAGACATCCAGACAGATAGAGACACGTGCTGGAGTAGAGAACACTGTTAATCATTTTATGTGACCCTAATCAGGGTTTTAAAAATCTTGCTCACATAATTTCGCATGTAGAACAGTGGCAATATCATGGTTTCTGTCCTTTGGAAATTTGCAAAAAAATCTATAAAGCGTAGATTGTTTTTAACTATACATGGCTGTAAGTTTATACTACATAAAAGAAATATAGATTTAAATAATATACTGAAAGCAAAAATCAAGAGAAGATTATCTACAAATTTCCAAGTCATATTTGAAATATGCCCCAGCAATGGACTATGCATGGAAGAACTGAAATATCAGATCAATTTCTTCTTCTATTTGTACTATATTAGATCAAAATTATTTTTCTACAGAATGCTAGAGCTTTAAAATTTATAGTGAACATTTTTTTACCTATAATTCAGGATTTTTTTATTTCTTTCTTTTGTCTACATTTTTCTAAATCTCCATAAAATCTTAAACATATCAACCTACTTAGGTTGATGTAAATAAAATTTACTCATGTTTATTATTGTTTGTGGATCCTAAATTTAGGTTACTCTAGTTTCAAGGATGCGTAATAAAGATTTCCAAATGTAGTTAGTAGACCAAACATAGCTTTTCTCCTGTCAACAAAATACACCATTCCCCTCTTTTAAAATAAGCAAACAAATAAAATGAAACCCATTAAAATTTCAGCATATTTCTGAGATAAAGCTTGACTTCTTTAGAATGTTTAGCTGCTTTCCAAGGGACCCTGTCCTTAACTGTCTTCCCCTGACTCATACCCCTGCTGGACTAAACTTCCCTCACTTTCCCTATTGCAGTGTGGGCATGGGGCTCAGGCCTCACTGCTGTTACTGCATTTGGGTAGAAAATTTAGCCAGTTGCAATTTTCTCCTGCTTATCACATAGCCAAGTCTCTAATGACTTTACTTGTATGTGCAACCTGTAATAAATCCTGTCAGCTCTCTAGGTAAAAGGTACTTCTGACAGCTAGTCTTTGATGTTTTAATGATTCAGTCCTGGTATAAGCAGAACAGAATTCAGAGGTAGGATCCCTGTTCTTTTGGTCTTCATACCATAACATAGAGCACATTCTTTCAGCTTTCAACCTTTCATATTGTATTAATTATTTCATTTGAAATGGGCATCCACTTGTCAGAAGTTTACTTTCATCAAAATTTGAGCTCTGCCTCATCCCTCTTGCCATATAATACATGCACGTTATGGAGATTAAGGCAAGAGTATTTTTGGAAAGGGGGGGGACATTATTCCATGTATCAAACACAAGAAAGTTCTATTTTTTTTTCTTTTTCATGACACGAACAACCAGGAATTAGGTGAGATATAAAAGAAGTCTTGAAGCTAGAAAAACCGAAATGAAGTACAAGGCCCAAGGAGAACCGGATTCTGCAACTTCAGTGGGGAATGTTGAGAGTTAAGCCTGGCTATATCTTCAGCTCCTCACATACCTGAGTACTCAAAAATGCAATTAGGGATAGAAATGAAGAAGAAATATAAAGTTGCCTTAGGAACCTTCTATGTCTCTTTATAGTTGAAAATATTTCTGCTCTCATAATGGATATGTAAGGCAATAACCCCATGGAAATGTTAGAACAAATGGTCTCTAAACAGAGCACTAGAGGACCAGGTGGCACAGCAATTTCCATGGAGACAGGGATCATCTGTGCACGTTTGATGTGAGGTTTTCAGTTCTCCTATCCAGCCAAGTATTCTCTTTAATAAAGATCATAGTCAAATCTAATACCTTTTCAACAAAAACATTTTATGAATGCTTTGCTCCCTTCATTCTCGACTTTGAGAAGATAGAATGGTAGAGTTTTTTAAGTGACAGCTCAAATTTAAAGCGAGAAGAAATAATAAATATGAAACATTCACTTAGAGAAAAATAAACTACTTTTGGAAATACAGTCTTATAGAAAAGTTGATGAAAAGTGTCAACAAAACCAAAGGGTACTTCTATCTAAAAAAAACCAAGAACCAACATTACAAAAATTCTTTTTTTTTTTTTTGTACTTTAGAGAAGGGTCTACAGGTGTTCAAGGTCTCACTACTAGATTGGACTGGCATTGCTCCACATGTTTTTAGCCTTCCAAGACCTGGGGTTACAGGCACATGCCCAGTCTCAACTGCTGGATCAGCGTGTCCTGGGGGTGGGGTCAACATAGCAGGCCCAGGGATGGAAAACCGAGCCCCTGCGTCTTCTTACAGGTGCTTTAAACTGCTGAGATATTTGTCTGGGCCTCATAAAAACTTATTTTCTAGCAGATAGAAGAAAATAAAAATAAAAATAAAACTCATATAAGTAAAATCACTAAAAGATAAGGAGGAGGATCTGTAAAAAGAGTTGAAAGACAAAACAATTCAAAAAAGAAAAAAAAAGATTTTACAAATATAAATGACAAGTCAAGAAACTTACCTTAGTATAAAACTTGTTTACTAGTTACCTTAGAAAAGTATAGAAAAATAAAACCAGAAAGAAGTCTAAACATTAAACACATTTATGTTGCATTTAAAGAATATCTGTTATTCACAAAAGTGCATGGCAAACACAGAAAGATGATCTTTTGAAAGTAGGCCTGTAGCATGTCTTGAAATTTACCTTGGGTTTGGGATATAGCTTAGTGGCATAAGTAACCATATGGCAAGCACAAGGTCCCGAGTTCAATCTCTGTTACTGAAAAAAAAAAAAAATCTCTAATCAATGTTAGCGCTAACATTCTTTGGGTCATGAGATAGCTCAGGAGACTAAAGCGCCTGCCCAGGCAAGCTTAGGCAAGCACAGGGACCATAGTTTGATTCCCAGTACCATATGCCATGCCAGCCCTGCCCTAGGGCAGCCTGAGGTGGTCAAATGGGCGGAGTGACATATGCCTGTAATCCTACTGCTGGGGAGGTTGAAAGCAGAAGGATCACCACGAGTCAGAGCTGCATAGTGAGATGGTGCAGCAGGAAAATACATAAAAAACAGAAAAGAAAAATAATAGCTTATACATATTAGAAAATGTAGTAACAGAACTGAAAAGGATGAGATAAACATAGGAAGAGAAGCATGGAATATTAGCAACAAGCACTGAAGAATGGGACAAGATATTTCCACACATATTAATCTCTTAAAACAGTATTAAAAAAAGAAGAAAGTGTGTATGTGTGTGTGTGTGTGTGTGTGTGCGCGCGCGCGCGCGCGCGCACGAGCGCGCATGCGTGCTCACTAGACAACTTTGATAATTGTACTGCTGATTTCTACTGGTTTATTTTAAAGAAACAGTTAATGTTTACATTTTTTGTTTCTTTGTTTTAATTTTTTAGAACAATTCTACATGTTTATATCTGGTAGTGTGAACAACTAATTTGAAGACAACTATCTGCAATAATACAAGCATTTAAATTCTTAAATAAATATTTGTACTCTAAGAATTATAAAATGTATAAGAAACTTTTTAAAAGAGACGAAATAAATAATGGCTTATTGAAATTTGAAAAACCGGAAAGAGATTATTTAAACTTGGATAGAGGATTTTGTCTCAGAATAAGAAACAGAAATATAAATAACTAAAGTACTTCAGTTAGATTTTCAGTAAACCCTATGGAAGTGGATGAAATGTACTTTTTTGAGTCCACAAAAAGCTATAGAAGTGAGAGAATTGTACACTGAAAAAATTAAAAAAGGTGAAGAAAAATTTAAAAAGTATAAGTTGCAAGGCTCCATGTATACATGACTTGAAAGATTCAATATTATTAATTTTCCCTATTTCCTAAAGTGACCTAATGATTCAGTGCAACAGCTATTAAAATCTCAATGTAATATTTTTGGAAATAGTAAAGAAATTTATTAAATATATATGGAGAAAAGATTACAAATAGTCAAGAAAATATTTATCAAAAACAGATGAAGCACCCCAGTTTGACTCATGGCATCAAAATTTACTGCATGTTCTAGAAAGAAGTCCTTTGTCTGAGGGACAGTTGGCTAAAGTTTCTTTTTTTCCTCAATTCATGAGTTTTCCTTTTACTCTGTTCGTGATATTTTTGGATGTGCATAAACTTTTCAAAGGGACAAGATTCTAGTTGTTCATTCTTTGTAGAATTTCCCATACAGTTTGGGGTTTGTCCATGAAATCTCTGCCTATGCCTATGTCTTCAAGATTTCTGATTTTTACCTACTTTCTCTTACAGTAGAATTAATGTTTCCGTTTTAAAATTTATGTGTTTTACCCATTTTGACTTTGTTTAGTGCATGGTGATAGACATGGGACTAATTTTGGACTTTGGCATGTGCAAATCTAGCTTTTTTCAGTACCATTGGTTAAATAGGTTATCTTTCTTCCAGTGAACATCTTTAGCTCCTTTGTCAAAGAAAAGGTGACTGAGGATACTGGGGTTGCTGCTGAAGCTTCTATTCTGTTCTGGTGATCCTGATCCTCAGTGGTTTTTTTTTGTTTTGTTTTGTTTTTTTCCTTTTTTCCTTTTTTTTTTTTTTGGCAAGTACCATGGTATTTTGCTGATTTTATCATGATAGCTTTGTAATATAGTATCAAGGCAGAGATCATACGGATTTCTGCTGGTGTATAAAAAAGGAGCAGTTTATGCTTTTTTACAATTTTCTCCTTTTTGTAATTTTTTGATCAATTTAGCATGCTTATATCTGGTACTTTGAACAACTAATTTGAAGAGAACGATATATAATATAACAGCCATTGCTGAATTCTTATCACTTTGTTTTAGTGAAATTCTGTATTGTTTCTAATGTTTTTTATTTGTTTGTTTTTACTATGTTTTATTCTCTTTAAAAAGTGTAGCACTGTGCCGGGCGTGGTGGCTCACGCCTGTAATCCCAGCACTCGGGAGGCTGAGGCAGGAGGATTGGTGCGAGTTCGAGACCAGCCTGGGCTACAAAAGTGAGCTCAAGGCCAGCCTCAACTGCATAGGGAGACCCTGTCTCAAAAAGACAAAAAAAAAAAAAAAAAAAGTGTAGCACTGAGGATATAGCACAGTGGGCATAAGCATCTGCTTGAGAAGCACAAGGTGCCAAGTTCAATCCTCTGTAACACAAAGAAACAAAAAAATGTAAAAGCTCTTACAAAGATATAGTCAAAACAGCTATATAGAAAGGTATTTTATTATAGTGGAATATATTAGAATTAGACTTTAATATTACACTACGTTAAAAAATTCTTCATGTGAACTGAAAACATCTATCTATCTATTTAACATCTATCTATCTATTTAGAAGAATATTATCTTGGTGTTGGTCTGGGAATCAATTTCTTGTACAACACATTGGAAGCAAAGAGCAAAACAGAGAAGTGAGACTGAATTAAACTGAAATCTGTACTGACCAGGAAACATGGTAGAGTAAAATAGAATACCAGAGATAAAGAAAATATCTGCAAACTATGCATCTCATAAGGGTTTATATCTAACACATATAAGAAACTGTTATAATTTAGCCGCAAAAATCAACTAATTTAAGTATAAATGTATAAGGACCAAAACAGACATTCACTAAAGAAGACATAAAAATGCCTGTCAAGGATATAAAGACTATCAACATCTTCAAATCATAAAAGAAATGCAAACACAGTAAAAATTAGTACCATCTCAGCTGTTAGAAAATGTATTGTCAAAAAGATGAAAAATAATAAATGTTGGTAAGAATGCCAATAGGAAACTCTGGGACACTTGGGTGTGTGCATAAGTTAGTGTACCCATATGAAAAGCAGTATGTGGGTTTCTTCCAATATAGGAACACCCCCATATGAACTATATACTCACTTCTGGTTATAAAGCCAAAGGAAATGAAATTAGCATTTCTAAGAGGTATTTGTACTGGTTCACTACAGTAATATCTCATTGAAGATACATAAAGAAACTAAATATACCATGCTGGATGAGTGGATAAAGACATTGTTTTATATATACACAGTGGGATACCATTCAGTCTTCAGAAAGATGTTCTGCTATTTGAAATGTTATCAGTGATATTGAAGGGTATTATACTGAATGAAATAAATTAGACATGAAAGACATATTTTCCTGGTCTCATTGAGATGTAGAATCTAAAAGAGTTAAGTTCATATTAAAGAGTAGAATGGTAGTTACTATTAGAGGGTAAATGAAGATGCTGTGTAGGTAAATAAGTTCTGGAGGACTAGTGCAGAGGGATACCGTTGCAGCTACCAACGTAGAACTGTGTATTTTATATCTGCTAAGACAGCATATTTCCATGTATTTTCTCTGAGAGAGAAGGGAGGAAGAGATGGTGACTAAATTGATATGTGTGATAGCTATCTTGATTTTAGGGATTACTGACAATGTATATAACAACAGGTCCTATAAAATATTTGCTGTTTCTTTTGTAAAACTAGGTCTCACTATGTCATAGGATGGGCTTGGACTTGCTTAGATGGCCCAAGCTGCCCTTGAACTCTTTCCTCAGTCTCTCGAGTGCTAAGATTATAAGTGTATAGCGCCATAGCTGGAAAATTTACACATTTTTATTTTCAAACTTTATGCCATAAAAATGGAAAAAATGGATGAAGTCTGAAAACTTTAGAAATCAAAATACAGCATTAGAATTGGAAAAATCTGCAGAAAGGAAGTTAAAGGACAATTGGAATTATTTTATTGAGTGAAGATTGCTTTTCCGTTGGACACATTTGGATCTGTATCTTCAAGTAACAGAGTAGTGAAATGCCAACTCATCAGAGGGGACCAGAAAAAGCTTAAGAGGGGCTGAACTGGTAACTTCTCAGAATAAATCCCATAAAATTTTTCTTGGAAAAGTTTTGAATCTTGTACCCGGGAAGAGTCCTTGCTTGGTAGAAACAACCTGGGAGAAGCTGGTTTCACTGATTATGTTTTTGTACTGTTTTTAAAATCTTCATTTTAGCTCAGTTTATTAGTTCATGTATGTAGTGCACAATGCTTGTACATCTGTGGGTGGTCCGGACACATACTTAGCACACAAGGATTCCCTTTTCATCTTCTTGCCCTTTTCCCTCCTCTCTTTGCCCTTCTCTTGATCCTCATTTTTGGGGTAAACAGGTGTTTCCATCCCTTGTGTGGAGCTTGGACATGGACATAATACACCCTAATATCTTTTTATTATAATCTTCCCACACTTGCACCTCTCCCCACGATCTCTATCTCTTTTAAATATGAGAACAAACTAGCTTTGTACCTCTTAGTAGGTATCTTTCATTTTGCTCTTTAAATTATTTCTATTTTGGATTTCTCATGTAATAATAGCCATGTGATATTTAAGCTAGCATGTCTGGCTTATTTCATTTAACATTATTCTCATTTTCTACAGATGGCTACAATTTTTCTTTCTTTATGGCAGGGTAGTATTTTCTTTATCCTTTCACCTGACTGGGACACACAGTTTGCTTCCAAGATGTTGCTACTATGAACTATGCTAGCATATACATGGGTAGGCTAATATTACTGTAACATGATGTGTTTAATTCTTATTTAATTCTTCTGAAAAGATATATAAGAGGGAAATAGACCTCCAAAATAAAAGAGCCAATCACAAACGGGCAAGTAAAATGAATACGTCTGGGACAGAAGAGGCGGTATAAATAGCCAAGAAATACCTGAAGATATGGTTCACTGTTGCTGTTCCTTAGGAAAGTGCCAATTAAAACAATATGGAGATCCCATTTTACAACAGAAAGCATGGCCATTATCAAGAAATTAGGGCTGCTGCTCCTCCTTTTCGTTCTTACTGTGTTGCCGTTTTGCACTGCCATGAACGACTGCCCTCTGCCATGTGCCACTCTGCATTCAAACCAGTTGATTATGGACTGAAGCCACCTCAAAACTTTTGATCCTTAAGAAAGAAAGAAAGAAAGAAAGAAAGAAAGAAAGAAAGAAAGAAAGAAAGAAAGGAAGGAAGGAAGGAAGGAAGGAAGGAAGAAAGAAAGAAAAATCAAATGGTAGAAGGTGCAGAAAAACTATAGGAGAAATATAAACCCTTCTTTACTGTTGTTGAGACTGTACACTAGTACAACCTCTCTGCAAATCACTATGGTGGTATGAATGTACCGTGGGAGAAAATTCAGAGAGATAGCTGTAAGGTGGAGGCTGCTGATATGAGTACAACTTTAACGTATTCACCGATGAGCCAAAGCCCGCAGTGGCAAGAAATGGTGCTGAGCAACAGGCATAAGCCAGCTCTCCTTGAGGGCTTTATGGCATCTTCTCATAGCATCTGTGTTTCTACGAATGCAGGCTACACTGGTTGTACTGCATATCCTTTCCTCATCAATTAAAAAAACAAAACCAAACAAAACAAAGACATTGTGAAGCATTTGTAGTGTTTCTTACTTAAACATGTAGCCTACAGTGGTCCTCACTGCAGAGGCTCCATTCCAAAGCACCTCCCCCACCTCCCAACAGCGAAGTATAACCTCCTGGAAGTTCCTTCTGAGCTCTTTCCCTGAGGACTAGAAGCCTCCCTACAGTACTCAGTGTACTGCCAAAGACCAGGAGAGGACTCAGCTCAATTTCTAGAGTCCCCTTCTCTGAAATTACCTCTTGTCACACTTGCTTGCAGATCAGCCAGTTTGATTACTCACCACTGTCTCTTCCACATTGTGCTCTGTGAGTCTCTGTCTTAGTTTTTCTCTGAGTTGATTTTTCTCCCCTATGTTTTCTTATTCTTTGAGATTCCTCCTGAAACTTCTTTCTCACGTATTCTGCTTGCAGGGCCCCTTGTCTGAGTTAAGCAAGCACTTAACACAGCATATCCAAAATGAACTGTGGCTTTTTTCTTATCCCTTATCCTAAAATTTTACCTTGTGCCCATCTCCTATCTCAGAACAGAAGACACAGACATGAAGTCAGGTAGAGAGTACGGTAGAATCCTTTGCCTTGGTTTCTGTCTTTCACAGTTGTTATGAAGTAGGGTTGCTCTTTCCCATATCTATCGGAGTCTTCATCTAGTCCAAGATGCGATTACCTCTTACTTAGACCTTTTCCAAGTGGGTTTCTATTGCTCATGCGAGGGAAAATCTTGCTGCCACTGATTATGCGTTTGCCATGCCTTATCATTATCATTTTGTGAAATGATAATGTATTCAGCTCCCAATTAGCAAAACAGAAGTAAAAAATAATCAAAAATATTGTCACAATTTTCTAAATTATGAAGCACACTAATTTTTCTTATATTTAGCTAATTATGATTCCTTTGTTTATTCCTAGTAGTATTGAATCTTTCCAATGCATACACTTCTTAAGATAAATGTGTATCTATGAATAAGCATAATTATTGTAGAATTCAGCACAAGTAGGATTTCCTTATAGCATGCGCAAATACTTATTTCTTTCAATCTTAATCCAGCTACTCCAGAATATAGCCAACTCTATGCAAAAGCAGATCATTAATGAGCCTTTGTATATAAGTCTTGAAATGTTTTGTTGGAAACCAAACTAAATAATGGAAACAATTCTGTATGTAATATTTATATTTAATTATTATACATATGTATTAATTACTATTTATATTCACCATGAGTACACTACCAATATCTTAATTTCTATATATTTAATCAATTACGCATGTTCCAAAAATTGTGCTGTCATTGTTTATTATAAAGAGCATCAATGCTTTTCAAGAATACAGTGCTAAGCAATTTTTCTGTATGAAAATATTAATTTCTGAATTTTGCCATTAAATTTTTCAAGCAAAATATCTTGTATGCCAAGAAAATCACACAGTATATAAATAACTCTTTAGTGTGTCAGATGATGGTAACGTATTTGTGAGGTAGTCATGCCTCATTTAAAGCATAAGAAGTCAGCTACAGACAAAATGGATGGTGAAGGCCAAGCTTTGATCTTCTTCCTTCGCTTTAGTAGTACCACTTAATCATGATACTAATCACTCTAGCCAAAAATGTACACAGCATCCCCAAAATATGTATTAATTTTACAGGATAAAATGCTAAAAAAAAAAAAAAAAGCCCTTTCAACCATTTCCTGTGCCCAAGGAAGTAGTTTTGTTTGTCAAATAGTTCCTCAAACAAGAGCACACTCTTGGCTTTATTAAATCTATTTTTAAGTGCAGTTTTTTCACACTTCATCTTTCTCCTCTTTCAGTGGCTGTGGCTTGTGATTGGAAAATTTTCAGAAAGGAAGGTTGATGATGAAGAAGATCTGCTTCAGGGAGAAGTCTTCAGTCTAAACAAAAGGCTGTGCTCTAGAAGGTCATTTTCATCAGGAGAAGGAGCTCTCTCTCTCTCTCTCTCTCTGTATATATATCATTTTTTTTTCCTTTACTAAAACCAATGCTTTCTTCCTGGAAAAACGTCACCACCAACATTTTAAGTGTACAATTCCAAGTTAGTTCTACATTAAATCTTCAACTGGAAATATTTATTCTAGATACCACAAATTTTTCTCCATGTTAGTTAAAATTTAACACAGTTGCTTATCTTAAGTGGCATCTAAATTTTGTTTTCACATTTACAGTCATAAAATAAATGTGTCTCTGGGGAGCTTTTCTTGAATAGCTTGAGTAAGTAAATATATTTCAATTTATAAATTATTAGTTCATTTATTTCTGGGAGTGAAATGTATCATGCTTCCTCAACATTAAGACTGGGATATGGTTCTGTTTCTTATGGTAAAGAAGGACCAGCCTAAACTTGCCACATCAAGAGGAAGGAAAACAGGCTCACTGTTGTGTTTAATTTTATAATTATCAAATAATCAAAGAACTTTATTTTTATATAGTATAGAATATTTTTAGGTCTAGGAAAGTTTGTGTGGGAAAATAAAATTCAAAATACTAAAATTAGTATTAACTAGAAGGCTTTGAAACTTCTAAATACAGAAATTATTTTTTTCTCTTTAAAATTATGAATACTGAAATAAATTTTTAATCACAACATTTAGTACACACTTAAGTTACAAAATAATATTTCTGTGTGCAATACTGAATTATAAGATCAGTAGGTTCAAGAACATCATTAAAATCTAGATATAAATTTCTTCCTGGTCCTACTTTTTTTTTTGTGTGTGTGTGTGTGTGTGTGTGTGTGTGTGTGTTTGTAATCAGAGATTGAACTCAGGATCCTGTACTTGCCAAGCCAGTACTTATTCTACTGAGCTATCTGCCCGGTCCCCAAGTCCTACTATTTTTAATACCCCATCTTCATCTTATCTAAAAGTTTTCTTCGTACAGTAGCCTTCTCTTAGTTCATGTGGTATTCTGCCACACAATGTTTCAATTAGTGACTCTGAGGGCATTTTTTTGGTGAGAGTGGGAGCATGTACTGAGATAAAGACATACCTCATCAAAAGGAATTATTACACAATACAAAATCCAATTTAAAAATTTCTAAGCCTAAAATTGGCAGCTCTGGTATTCAAATAAAATTATATTACCTTTAAGTGGAAAATAACTTTGAAATCGTTATTTCAACCAAGAAAAAGAGAGTACCCTGAAGGGGATTGCTGTTTGTTACAGACAGGATATCATGAACTGCACAGAGACGGGTAACATTTGTAGAGAAGAGAAAATAACCAGTAGTCATTAAGCACTTAGAGTTTAGAAATTAAACATTCCACGCCATGATGGGAATGAAAACATCAAGTGACATATACTGCAAACACCTAACCATTTTCTTCCTTTAAAATATACTGCTATTATGTAATATTGAGAAGGCAAAAATAGGAGCTAGGTAAATGGCTTTTTTCAGGGGTATTTATCATTGTAAAGCACTCCTCATGACTCCAGTCATTATCAAGTTTTTAAAATAAATAGTGGCTTGCAGTACTAACTTTGCACAACAGGACTGACAGAGCAAACACAGTGTTTAGGATGTCTGGAGCCATGGATGAGAGCAGAGTCCGTCCTGGGCATGGTAAAGTATGAACAGCCAGCCCCCCCACTGTGCTCTCGCAGGCCCCCTTCTCTGCGGGCAAGTCAGTAGCTGTGCCTCTGGGAGACTTGGGAGACCTCAACCTTTTAGCAAAAGATTTCTAATTGTGTGTCAGGTCATAACCTGTAAAATATATATTTTACTCGCTGTTCCATGGAAAACAATTTATTTTTCTAATGCAGAATGGTAAGTACTTAAAGTTTATATGAATTTGGAAAGAACTCCTATAGGCCTCATCATTGCATTTATCCTAACATGCATTGAAGGAGATACACATACTTCTCCTGTCTATCTTTCTGTATATGGGTTCCTCACTCTGTCACACGCACGCACACACATACACACACACGCAAACACGCACAGGCACATAACAGACTTGCATGCATAGAACTCTGAATGTGAAACGTGAAACATAATGTTATACATTTTTCAAGAGTAATTTGTATTCAGATCATCAAAGTCATGTTTCAAGTCCATTTGCAAAAAGCAACAGAAATTTTAGATGAAGAATATTACAGCACAATTTCTTTCCATTATAAGTCAACTTATAAACTTATTTCTAATTACCTTGTTTAAATAGATAAATTTAATGATCATACTAAGGTTATTACCATAGATTACTCTTCCATAATCTATAATTTTATGCATCATTCAGGTAATTTTAGCCTCATCATCTTCTAATTTTCATTAGATGAATTAATTTCTACTTTCTTCATATTTATGGCCTTAATTTTTATGCTAATTTGATATTTTACATAATTATATATTTATTAGATTCCATGCTTTTGAGCATCTTTGTGTCAAAGTTTATATAGTTTAATTCATATAAAAGCTGATTTATAGGGACCTGGAAGGATGGCTCACTGGTCTAAAGCGCCTGCTTAGGAAAGCTTAGGCAGCTGCAGGGAAAGCGATTCGATCCCTGGCACCACATGCTGTGCCAGACCTGCCCTCGGGTCAGACTGAGCTGGCCATAAATAAAAATAAATAAATAAACAAACAAAAGTGCTGAAACAAGAAAAAGATTTTTAAAAAAGAGCTGATTTATAGCTTTTCTGTGATTATAATTTTTGTTCAGAGTTCTACGTCATCTTAGCAAAGTTTGATTAAGTTTATATATTTATTGTTCCCCCAATTTCTGTTGAAGTACTTCTGAATATTAAGTAGTAGGAAAGAAATTAAGTAAGTATGAGTCTTACAATCACAATTAATGGCTACATTATAAATTTCTAGATATTTGAACCTTAAAGTTATATAATTTGTTTGATCTTGTTTTTCTGATTCATAAACTGGATACAATGGCACTCATAACATACTTTTGTGAGAATTAGACAGTTGCATTGAAAATTCCTTACTGCTTGAAACATGTAACATTAAAACATTTTTCTTGTTGCCATATATGATATGATAACACATATATTGTTTCCAAAGAAGTTTAGCTACTGACGTCACAATTTGAGAAGACTGAAATTACGTAGCTCAAACAAAAGTAGTATCACATGTTAACGAAGTATAGCTCTTTGTGAGTCAGTTTATAACTCAAATTATAGTTTTATTTTTTTAAATTATAGTTTTATAACTCAAATTACTGAGCAAAAGAATAACTACAGTTTGTTCCAGAGCCAATATATGTGCTTTATAGAAGAGCATTAGTCTGTTCCCTGTGCATGCCAATAGTTTGTTGGACTGTTCTGTTCAGACAAAAGGAAATAAAAAATGGGACAATTATTAAGTTTCCAAAACTAAATTCTTATTTTGTTACATTAAAATGCCATGGAAAGGAAAATTTTCTCAATTTAGATTCCAAACTCCCAACGTTGTAGCCCACTGAAATCCCCACAGTGCAAACTATGCATCTTAAGCACAGGCCACGCAAACACACGCTCTTTTTCCACATGGGCTTTACTATTTGGACACGTACGCATTTAAAAGTAAATGAAAAATATCTTTAGCTCTTTGACATGTGGCTTCTAAGTACTTTTTTTTTTCGAGACCTATAAATGAATCCCATTACATAGCTGAAACGGTATACAGTATTTACATGCATTTAAAAATCACTATAAATATTTACAGAATTTCAACATGAATGCCAGCAATATAAGCTAAATATGTCTGACCACAATTACTTTTCATGAGTAAATGGGTTTTACCAAATGGATTTTTTTGGCAACTGAATATTTTGAAATTCTGTTTTGGTGACAGCAGTAGATAATCACAGTCTACAAACGTTCTCACTAAGTTCAAGGACACTATAGATTTTAAGAGAGTTTCATTGTCAGGTATTCACACTTTGTGCTTCCTGATGGTGTTCCTTAGTATATGTGAATTTCTTTTTTAAGATAGTGAAGATGGAGCCAAGGAACTAAAAGAACAGTACAAAGGGAAATAGGAGTGAAATGGAGTTTTAGTGTATAATGTTCTGTGTAGAGACTGGAAGACTGGTGATTCAAGTGATATGTTAACAGCAACCATTAGGACATTCATTGAATCCAGTAGTTTCTTATAGATCACTTTAAATACAGTGAGCTTTTGCCAGGGACGTGGATGAAATTTTGGAACTTCTCTGAGATTTGGGTGTCAATAAATCATCAGTACAGCACAAATGAAGCCTTCTTGTCAGATCGGCTTCATGTCAGTAACAAAGGCATTCATTGTTTCTTTTCCATAATAGTAATAAGGGTTGAATTCTTAAGTAATATCACTTGAAAAAATATCTATTTTCACCATATAATCTGTGACCCTCACAAAAAAGTGTTTCCTGCCTTATTTACCTTGAATCAGCTCAACACTGTAAAGTAGAGAAATTATGGGATACAGACTAACATGGCTGTGAAAAAGAAGTTCAGAAAATGTGTATCATTTATGATATCTCTCACCTGGTCTTTGAGAAAGAATACCCACACAGATTTATGTATCTATATATTTTAAAAAATTCTATTGCTAGTCTCCTAGAGACCTGGGGTATTTTTCGCCTGACCACAGTTATGGACTGCAGTTAATTTCCCACTCTTACTACATATGCAGTCTCAGAAAAGTCATCTTGAGTATCTGGGTTAGACTTCCACTTTTTATATTTTATGTAATTAATTTTAATGTGAAAGAAATAACAATGAGACAGTTTCAAAACACATTGATGGCACAGCCACAATGATTAATACAAGGCATATTGTTGTCTTTATAGTAGTTACTTAGAGTACAAGATGCAGACATGACAACTTTTATAAACACTATTGATACAATTATTTCTTCTCATTGAGCTAAGAGAAAGTAGTTGTACATGTAATCTCCTTGAACAGAAGATTAGGACACCACTGAGTTATAGCATGTTACAGTGTAGGTTCTCATGTCCTGAATGCTCGCTGACCTCGAGGGTCTAGGGCCAAAATATTGACTATTTCTTCTTTTTCTCGAATTTTTTGTCTGCAAAATTTTAGTTGCTACGGGTTAGACTTTCTTGATTTGAATAATTAGAAATAAACCTAGCCTTAGAATCTCATTCCACTTCATAGTAATGTTAACTACTTGAAAATGTGGTGAAGACCCATAACAAAGGGAAGAAATGTAAGCATTTCTTAAGAGGAAAACTTGCTCTGCTTTAGAAAGAGATGCTATGCCATGTGTGTTGGAAAATAAGCTTGCCATTTATTTCTAGAACAAAACACTGCACTGCACCTAGTTAATGCTTATTAAATATTTATCTAATGAATAAAAGTAAATTGTTTCTCATTGATGAAGAAATCTTATAATAGACATTTTATTAATTTAACAAATGCCACGTGGGTTTAGAACATATCAAATATTCTATATTTTACTGTTTTGAAATTAAACATGTAAGATGTGCATGAAGTGATGATATATTCATTTGCAAAATTTTTCAGATAATACTTAAAAGTAAGTTAAAAGAAACTGATTAATCTGTCAAACAGAAGCCAACAGCAATAAGACAAAGTAAACAACAAGTAGCATGCAAGATAGATAGATAAATAGATAGATAGATAGATAGATAGATAGATAGATAGATAGATAGATAGACAGATAGATAGGTAGGTAGGTAGATAAAAAGATAGAGAGATAGAGAGATAGATAGATCATCTTTCCTTCTATGAGGAAAACATTCACTTCCCCATATCAATAGAGCTGATGAATTTCCAAATATATGCATGTAACTGAAACATACATGTGACTTGTTGGAATAATCCAAGAAATAACACTGCCTACTTACTAAAACATTCATTTTGTTTGGAGTTTTTGTGTCATTTTTATGATTATACTTGTTGTAAGACAGATCCAGATGTTCAGAAATGCAAATGGATTTTTTTGACTAATGAATAAAGCATGAAAGAATGTAAGGCCTGAAAAGAGAATGACCCTGGGACAGACAAGATAGTTCAACAATCTAAACTTCCTGCTTAGGCATGGTTAGGCAAGCGCAGAGACCATGGTTCAATCCCAGACACTTGGTGCCATGCTAGCACTGCCACCATTGTGGGCTGAGCTAGCTCACCCCCCAAAAAGAAGAGAGAGAGAGAGAGAGAGAGAGAGAGATCCAACTCCCCTTTTTACTAGTAGATAAGTCATCGTACTACAGGATTCAGTCACCTTCCTAAGTTGACAGGCTTAAGGAGCAGCAGTCAGTCCCAGAAAATCATTCTGATTTGGCGATGAAGATGCTAGCTATTGAGAAACCAAGGGGAAGAGCATAAATGGACAGAATAATTCAGAGAAAATCCTTGCAGTGGGAGTCTGGTACGGAGTTCAGGAGACAAAGGATATATAAAATGAGCTTAAAAATAGAACAAGGAGTTTGCAGAAGCCTCAACTTTTACTGAGTAGTAGGAGTTTGGAGCACAAAGGACCCTTCAGCATGATCGATGGCTTAAAGCCAGAACTGACAAATGTTTTCAGTGAAGGGCCTGGATGGAAATGTTTCGGGCTGGCGTTTCACGTGGTAGCTGGTGCAGCCACTCAGTTCTGCCCGACTTACATGACAGCAGCAGTAAATGAGTGTGGTTGTATTCTGATAAAAATTTATTTAGAAAGACAGATGGCCAGTCAGCTTTGTCCTAGGGGATGTTGTTTGTCAATGACTTAATTAAATTAATAAGTTAGCTCATAGTATCATAGTTTGGATATTTGGAAGTAGTGACTGCTTAAAAATTACATTTCTTTTTCAATTTTTTATTGTTTAAATTTAACAATGGTTATATTACATATTTTCATCATCAGATCAGTTTAGATTAATACATATAGGTATATAAAATTGATCAAACAATTAAACATTAACCTTTCTAAATCCACATTACTTTTTTTTTCTTTTCCCCTTTCTTTTCTTTGAAAGTTGACATATTGCATATTGTCCTCACAATCATTGTACAGAGTACAGTGTGTGGGCATGACCCACCTCCCTATTGATGTTGCTTAGAAA
>PVJA010025356.1:0-30854 GCA_004027025.1 Myocastor coypus
AGACACAGTTGCAGCCAGTGAAAGAGTAAGAAAGGATCCTTTAAAAACAACCAGAATGCAGGAAAAAATAATTCATCATCTGCAAGACGATGCAAAAATGAACAACGTGAGATTAATGGGAATCAATGAGAAAGAAGGAGTCAATACAAATGATATAAAAAGAATATGGGCAGAAGTAATAGCAGAAAACTTCCCAAATTTGAGAAAACAATCAGACATTCAGGAAACTGAAGTCTACAGGACCCCAAATAACATCAACCCAACTAAAAACACGGCAAGACATATAGTCAAGATAACAGAAATCCAGCTGAAGAATAATAATATACTAAAAGCTGCTAGAGAAAAGAAACAGATCACATTTAAAGGAAAACCCATCCGAATAACAGCGGATTTCTCTTCACAAACCATGAAGTCAAGAAGAGCATGGAGCAGAATACTTCAAGTCCTCCACGAAAACAATTTTCAGCTGAGACTATTGTACCCGGCAAAACTCTCCTTCAAGTATGAGGGAGAAGTGAAATATTTCCATGACAAGGAACAACTAAAGAATTTCATGACATCAAAACCAGTGCTACATAATATTCTAACAAATATTTTAGAAAGGGACCAAAATGACCCGAATCCAACAAATGAGAACAGAAAGATGCCACCAAATATAGTAACCAACTAAAAATAGGAGGAAAAATTGGTAAACACTAACGAATAAGAGTCATGTCAGTCATAAGTCAATACATTTCAATTATAACCATCAATGTAAATGGACTCAATTCTCCAATTAGAAGAAGTAGACCTGCAGAGTGGATAAGGAAACAGAGCCCAACAATATGCTGCATACAAGGAACACATTTAACCCATAAAGAAACTCATAGGCTTAAAGTTAAAGGTTAGAAAACAATACTACATGCTCCAGCACCTCAAAGAAAAGCAGGGGTAGCAATCCTCTTTGCAGACAGTCTGAACTTCAAACCAACACTGATCCAACGAAATAGAGAAGGCCACTACATACTGGTTAGGGGGAAAATTCATGATGAAGAGGTAACACTCATAAATATGTATGCACCCAACATGGGTGCAGCAAGCTATATAAAAAAAGCTTAAATGGACCTGAAAAATCTCATATCCAATACTACAATCTTAACAGGAGACCTCAACACTCCCTTATCCAAAAAAGATAGGTCAAGCAAACAAAAAATCAGCAAAGAAGTGGCAGAACTGAATCAGAACTTCAAACAATTGGACTTAGTGGACATATACAGAGTGTTCCATCCAACCACCCCAAAATACACATTCTTCTCAGCCGCACATGGGACATTTTCTAAAATGGATCATATGTTAGTTCATAGATCATGCTTAAATAGATGCAAGAAAACAGAAATTATCCCATGCATATTATCTTACCACAGTGCAATCAAATTGGAAATAAATGACAGAAGAAACCACAGGAATTTCAGGACTACATGGAAACGAAACAGCACTCTTCTCAACAATCAATGGGTCACAGATGAAATTAAAGAAGAAATAAAACAGTATCTACAATTTAATGAAAATTCAAACACAGCCTACCGGAATTTGTGGGATGCAATGAAAGCAGTTCTCAGAGGGAAATTCATAGCTCTGAATTCACACATTAAAAAAAATAGAACGGGAAAAAATAAACAATCTTACACAACAATTAAACGGACTAGAAGCGGAAGAACAAACGAAATCCAAAGCCCGAAGGTGGGAGGCAATTATAAAGAATAGAGCAGAAATCAATTCAATTGAGACAAAGAAAACACTACAAAGAATTAATGAATCCAAAAGCTGGTTCTTTGAAAGATTAAATAAGATTGATAAGCCCCTAGCTAACCTCATCAAAAAGAGGAAAGAAAGGACTCAAATTCAAGCAATAAGGAATGAAAAGGGTGAAATTACTACAGACCCAGCAGAGATACAAAGAATTGTAAATAGTTATTTTGAGATTCTCTACTCTCACAGAATTGAAGCCACAGATGAAATGGACAGATTCCTAGACAAGTATAAATTACCAAAACGGAATGAAGAAGATATTAAAATCCTCAACAACCCAATAACAGCCAATGAAATACAAAATGTAATAAAAAGCCTACTGACAAAGAAAAGCCTGGGACCTGATGGATTCACCTCTGAATTCTACAAGAAATTTAGAGGAGACATAACCCCAATACTCCTCAAACTCTTCAATGAGATTGAAATAGAAGCAATCCTTCCAAAATCATTCCTAGAGGCAAGTATCACACTGATACCAAAACCAGAAAGAGATGTAACTAAAAAAGAAAACTACAGACCAAATTCTCTCATGAACATTGACGCAAAAATTCTCAATAAAATCATAGCCATTAGAATACAACAAGTCATCAAGAAGATTATACATCACGAACAGGTAGGATTCATCCCAGGGATGCAAAGACGGTTCAATATACGCAAATCTATAAATGCAATACACTATATCAACAGAACCAAGACCAAAAATCACATGATCATCTCAATTGATGCCGAAAAGGCCTTTGACAAAGTGCAGCACTCATTTATGTTCAAAGTCCTACAGAAAATTGGAATAGAGGGCCTCTACCTCAACCTGATAAAAGCCATCTACAACAAACCAACAGCTAGCATAATTCTAAATGGGGAAAAACTGAAGTCTTTTACTCTCCAATCTGGTACAAGACAAGGATGCCCCCTATCGCCACTTCTATTCAATATAGTTCTGGAGCCACTAGCTACAGCCATTAGACAAGAAAGAGAAATAAAAGGAATAACAATAGGTAAAGAAGAAGTAAAACTTTCATTATTTGCAGATGACATGATAATTTACTTAGAAGACCCAAAGAACTGCACCAAAAAGCTACTGGAATTAATACACAAATTCAGTAACATAGCAGGTTACAAAGTCAACACACAAAAGTCAGTGGCATTCCTCTACACAGATAATAAACACACTGAGAGACAAATTAGAGAAACAGTACCTTTTATGATAGCACCGAAGAAAATGAAATACTTGGGAATCAACCTAACTAAGGAAGTAAAAGACCTTTTCAATGAAAACTATACTACTCTGAAAAAAGAGATCTTAGAAGATCTCAGGAAATGGAAAGATATTCCTTGCTCCTGGATAGGAAGAACCAACATTGTGAAGATGGCCATACTCCCTAAATTGTTGTACAGATTTAATGCAATTCCTATGCAAATACCACCGACATACCTCACAGAGCTGGAAAAGTCATTCCAAAAATTTATTTGGAACCAAAAAAGACCCAGAATTGCAAAGACAATTCTCGGCAATAAAGGTACGGTAGGAGGCATTACAATTCCTGACCTAAAGTTATACTACAAAGCTACAGTAATAAAATCAGCATGGTATTGGCAAAAGAATAGACCTGAAGATCAATGGAATAGACTAGAGGATGCAGAAGCAAATACAAACACACTCAGCCACCTTATTTTTGACAAAGGGGCCAAATATGTGTACTGGAAGAAAGACAGCCTCCTTAACAAATGGTGCTGGAAAAATTGGCTCTCTACATGCCAAAAACTAAAACTTGACCCTAGTCTATCACCATGCACGAAAATAAAGTCGAAATGGATTAAAGATCTAAATATTAAAAGTGAAACATTAAATGTCCTGGAAGAGAAAGTGGGAGGAAACCTTGAAGACATCGGAGTAGGTAAAGAGTTCATGGACGGAAATCAAATTGCATGTTTAACACTTGAAAGCATCAACAATTGGGACCTCCTCCGGCTAAGAAGTTTCTGCATGTCAAAGGAAATCATTGACAAAGTGAAAAGACGAACCCCAAATTTCGAAAAGATTTTAACTAGCAAGTACTCAGACAGAGGTCTTCTATCTAGAATCTACAAAGAACTAAAAACCATTAGAGTCCCAAAATTCAAAGACCCAATCCAGAAATGGGCATCTGAGATGAACACTCACTTCTCAGAGAAAGAAATACAGCAAGCCTACAAATACATGAAAAAATGCTCCCCATCGCTAGCTATCCGTGAAATGCAAATCAAAACAACCCTTAGATACCACCTCACCCCAGTAAGGATGGCTATCATAAAGAAATCAACCAGCAACAAATGCTGGAGAGGCTGTGGGGAAAAAGGAACCCTTCTCCACTGCTGGTGGGAATGCAGATTGGTGCAACCATTGTGGAAAGCAGTGTGGAGGATCATTACAAAACTATAATTGGAAGTTCCATTCAATCCAGCTATCCCCCTACTGGGAATTTTCCCAGAAGAACTGAAAACTTCATACCATAGCGATATCTGTGCACCTATGTTTATAGCAGCCCAAATTGTAATAGCCAAATCTTGGAAACAACCAAAATGTCCATCATTTGAAGAATGGTTTAAAAAAATGTGGTATTTTTATACAATGGAATACTACTCATCCATAAAGAATGATAAGTTTGAAGACTTCATATACAAATGGATGTATATTGAACATATACTCAGTAGTGAAATTAACCACACCTATATGTATAAATATCGTATAGTCTCCCTAATATAAGAACTTTAAGGAAGAAAACAAGAACTTAAAGGCATAACACAGCTGAATGTGTTATGGACTAAACAACGAAGTGAGTGGGAGCAAATAAAGCAGAAAACATATCAATAGCAAAACCATACACTGATGTACACAGGATGAATCAGATATTGGTCTTAAGAACCTTCAAGGGGTTCAGCATATTGATTATAGCACAATGTAATGCTAAAATTATGTTTGGAATACATGTCACTCTTCTCTTTTTGATGTGTACTGCTCCTGGTGGAAACTCAGTTACTGTCATTCTCTCAAGGGTAGTACTTGCAAAGAAGAGACTGAGCCAAATACCATATTCTTGAAAGGGTACAATTTTGTATCTCCTTGAATTTCCAAATATCTGTGTCAAAATTGTGTAACTGCTTATATCACATTGTATGGAAAGTTATTAGAACATCAATGATGGCCAGAAAATATCATTTCCAAGCTAAGTCAAATATATTTGATTATTTGATACTCAAAAAGCCAGTGACAATAAGCTCAAGTACCTATGTTACAGAGTAATAGTATCACAAAGCTTTTCTGCTTGAGCGCTAAGAATGTAAGTTAACAGACCGAAAATTGGAGAAAAAGAAGGGCTAGAAGGATAGCCAATATTTTGGCCCTAGCCCTTCAAGGTCAATAAAGACCCAGGATATAAGGGAATCTGTGCTGTAACATCCTATAACTCAGGCGTGTCCCAAATTTCCTGTTCAGGGAGATTATGGGACCTTAGAGGAAAGGGATAAATGAACTGTGGTGCGTCTAAGGAGCGTCACCCAGAGAAAAACATTCTCTCAGGCTTTCACAGAAAGCAAAATGGCCAAGCAATGGCCGTGACTTGTCCCGAAGGCTGACACTAAGAACAGTTCTACAAAGTACTGCCTATGGTCCCAAACTTAATCCTGAGGGGACTTGACCATGGAAGATGAAAAAAAAAATGTTTTGTTATACAGGTCTTGCTTCAACTTGCCCTTGACCACCCAGCAGGAAAAAGAAAATGCTTAATTACAATGCATGAAGCACAGAACTAGATTGGTGAGACGAGCTTTAGGAGGCTTAGATTCAATAGCCTCCAACATCACAAGCTTCACTGGTGGCCCACTGCAATTGCAGAACATTTGACTGTATATGTATCTGCTTCCTCTTAGTCCAAAGAGAAGTATATTCTTTTCCTTTTTTTTTTTCTAAGCAACATCAACAGGGAGGTGGGTCATGCCAACACACTGTACTCTGTAGAACGATTGTGAGGACATTATGCAATATGTCAACTTTCAAAGAAAAGAAAGGGGAAAAGAAAAAAAAAAGATAATAATGTTGATTTTGAAGGGTTATTGTTTAATTGTTTGATCAATCTTATATACCTATATGTATTAATCTAAACTGATCTGATGATGAAAATATGTAATATAACCCGTGTTCAATTTAAACAATAAAAAAATGAAAAAAAAATCTGTAACATGTATCATTGTATGTTATGCTGCTTCCGTCTTTGTTTTTGATTTTGAGTTTTTTGTTTGTTTGTTTGTTTTTAACTTTTCAAATTAAAATAATTTTTTCCAAAAACAAAAAAAAAAATTCTCTCTATTGTTTTCTTCATCTCGATTGCACTAATTTCTGCTCAAGTCTTTACAATTTCATACCCTCTTTGAGCTCTGGGTTTCATCTGCTTTTCCTTTTGTAGTTGGTTTAGGTGATGCATGAGGGCATTTATTTTTTCCATTCTGTTTTCTTAATGTGTGAGGTCAGAGCTATAAATTTCCCTCTAAGAACTTCTTTCATTGCATCCCATAAATTCTGGTAGGTTGTGTTTGCATTTTCATTAAATTCTAGATATTGTTTAATTTCTTATTTGAATTCATCTGTAATCCACTGTTTCCTGAGAAGAGGTTTGTTTAATTTCTGTGTACATCTGGGATTGTTTTGGGTTTTTTTGTTGTCGATCTTTGTTCCCAGTTTCTTTGCACTGTGGTCAGATAATATACATGGTAGTATTTCCCTTTTATTGCATATACATAAGCATGACCTATGCTATACTATTTGGTCAATTTTGGAGAATGTTCCATGTGCAGCTGAAAAAAATGTGTACTCAAAAGTGGTTGGGTAGAACACTCTGTGTATGTCTGCTAAGTCTAATTGTTCCAAGATCTGGTTCAGTTTTTCTACTTCTTTGCTAATTTTTTGCCTGCTTGTCATCTCTTTAGGGGATATAGGAGTATTAAAGTTTCTTGTTAAGATCAGAATTTTCATGTCCATTAAGATTTGTCTTAGCCGGGCGTGGTGGTGCACGCCTGTAATCCCAGCACTCGGGAGGCTGAGGCAGGAGGATCGGTGCGAGTTCAAGACCAGCCTGGGCTACAAAAGTGAGTTCAAGGCCAGCCAGAACTGCATACTGAGACCCTGTCTCAAAAAGACAAAAAAAAAAAAAAAAAGATTTGTCTTATATAATGTGTTGCTCCCACGTTGGGTGCATACATATTTATGAATGTTACCTCTTCATCTTGAATTTTTCCCCTCATGAGTATGTAGTGGTATTTATTTCATTTGAATTTTAGACTATCTTCAAAAAACATTGCTACCTCTGTTTTTTTCTGAGGTGCTGGGACATGTTATATTGTTTTCCATCCTTTAAGTTTTAATGTATGATTTTCTTTATGTTTCCTGTATACAGCATATTGTTGGACTTTGCTTCCTTATCCACTCTGCCAGTCTATTTCTTTTTATTGGAGAACTGAGTCCATTTACACTGATGATTATAACTGAAATGTATTGACTCATGATTGACGAGACTTTTACTTACACACTTACTCCTTTTTCTCTTGTTTAATTGGTTGTCCTACTTGCTGTGTTTTCTCTGGTCTCATTTGTAGAGATCATGCCCTTTTGGTCTTCCTCAAAACTGTCTTTTAGTAGTGTGTGTAGGGTAGGCTTTGACATCGTGAAATTGTTTAGTTCTTCATTGTCATGGAAGTATTTCACTTCTCCCTCATACTTGAAAGAGTTTTGTGGTGTATAGCAGTCTGGGCTGGAATTTGTTTTCATGGAGCACTTGAAGCACTCTGCTCCATGCTCTTCTTGACTTCATGGTTTGTGTTTCATGTGATCTATTTCTTTCCTATATTTCTCATTCAAGGATTCCATCATTTTTCTAATGTCCTCTAATTTTTTGTCAGCATCTTATTTAGAGGCATTTGTTAAGCCTTTCATTATAGTTATCCTTTCTTTTTGTATTTCAGAAGTTGTTTCTGTTCTCATTTCCCCTCTACTTTTCTACACTTGTTCTTTTACCACAGATGCTACTATTTTAGAGATGTCTCTTTTTACTTCAGAGGTTATTTCTGATCTGATTCGCTCTATACTGTTCTTTAGCTCCTTTTTTTACCTCAGGCTCTAGTAATTCAAGGATTTTTTTTTCTTTTTTATTTCAGTGGTTATCTCCAATGCAAGATTCTCTATATGTTTCTGCATTTGTTTGTTGACTTCAGATGCCACTAATGTAAAGATCTCGATGGCGTGATTCACATTTTATTCTATGTTAGTGTCTTCTGTATTTGTTCTAGGTGGGCTCAGGCCTGAGATTGCATTTTGTTTCTTGTCTGTATCATTCTGTATAGCAGTAACCTTTGGCACATAACTTTGGTCAAGATATGCTATTAGCATCTCCTGATATTTGAGTCCGGATCTACCAACTTTGCTCTTGTCCTGTTGTGCCTGGCTGGGTCTGGTTATTATGTTCTGCTTTTTCAGCTGCAGCTTTTTGATGAGAGCCTCCTGTGTTTCTCTGGCAAGATGTTTAGTTCCTGGGTGTGACCTCCAGCCTGTCTTGCAGGGAATTTTACTGCAGGGCTCCACATCAGATGCCAGGGCTGTGTTCTGGGCAAGGTAGAAATTGATTGTTCAATGAATTTTATATATTGAATGCTAATAGCCATTTACTTATGCTCTATTATTTAATTGTTGCTATATATTTATTTATACTCAGGTACCTACACTTTAATATTTTATGTAGTATCTCTGGCTATCATTTTATCTTTGTTATTTGTTTCATTTCTTTTGAAAAAACCCTGATTGAATGTTTTTCCTTTAACCGACTGAATTTCCAAAGAAGAATAAAGGGCTGGGCAGACAGCTCAGTGACATAATTGTCTCTCTGGTTAGTACAGAGGCCTGAGTTTAATCCCTGGTACCAGAAAGAAAGAAAGAAAGAAAGAAAGAAAGAAAGAAAGAAAGAGCGAAAAAGGAAAGATAATTTCCAACAATAATATAAGCCATAGAATTATATTTTTATCCCTTCATTATCAATGTTTGGATTATGATGTCAACATCAATGAATGCAGTAATATTCATTACTCAAATTTCAAAATCACTAGGAAAAAATCTTAAACTATTTAGAAATAATCAGGAGATAAGGGCAAAATAGAAACAAAAAGAAAAAGAAATTACAATTACCAAGCAAAATGAATTTTATAAAAAGCAATATAAAATAATATTAAATGGTTTGCATTCTTCAAAATAATAGATTTATGACTGTAATGTCAGTTTTAGATATACATAACTACTATCACTAAAAACAAAGCTACAGAGAAAAATCACTCTAAATATCAAAATGTATTACATCTACAGAACAAGATGGCATTAATCAGGAATACAAAGCTGTAATATGTTTCCAGCAATTATAATTAAGCAAAATTCAAATATAATCAATGTAATCCAATGAAACAGAGCAGCAAGCCAATAAAAACATGTATTTAGATTATTTGCTATTAGAATATTTATCTTAAAATTCAGAAAAATGAAAAAGGTAAAGTTAACAAAATAGAGCTTCAGACCAAAAAAGAAGCATTTAATGTTCTCCAACTTACATTATTGAAACATTTTAATCATTTTGGAAATACTTTATAAAAATCAAATAAATTTAATTTTAATTTTAACTAGCTTCTACAAGAGCAGTCGTTTCATGAGTGCTGAAAAACTCCAAATGTTTATCTTCCTGACAAGATCATTTAATCTATAAACAAAGTTTAACATAAATACCTTTTGAAATAGGCAGAATACCAAAGAAAAAGTAAAACACCTTTGAGATTTCGGTCTATGCTTTGAAACATTGAAAGTTCAAGTAGCCGTGACACTGAGCACAGTAATATAAACATAACCAAATTTATCAATCAGTTAGGCTCTGTATGTTTTACTATGTGCATGACATTATAAATAATAGACTACGTACTTTTCTTAAGTGCTGAGAGAACATTTTCCAAAATAGACAATACTCTGTGACATGTCTTACAAATTTTGGATTTCTCAAATCATTCAAATAATGTTCTGTCCAAAAGAAATTGAATCAGGAATGAAGTGAAGGAATATCTGTTCAAAGAATATGCCCAAAAGAAAATTAAACCAGCGAAGAATGAGGATCTGGAGATAGCTTTCTGAAAGTGAGATTCCTAGAGTAAAGAAAGTACATACAGCTGGCATCAGTTTAAAAGGCAGGCTAGAGAGAGAGAGAGACAGAACAAAAAGCCATGTCTGTATTATTCCTTATCTATGCCATTATCATCTATTCATATTTTCAACTGTTTACCTAACCAGCATGGGATTGGTTTTCTGCAGCTAAGCTGTTCACCCACTGAGGAAATTTTTCTGTTTAGATCCCCAGGTTAAAGAATATACAAGTGAGGGCCAGCGAGATAGTTCAGCAGACTACCTGCCAGCTTTGGCAAGCAGAGGGACCAGTGTTTGATCCCTGGGACTGAATGCCATGCCAGCCCCACTGAGCTGGTGATAGAGTCCAGGAATGGTAGCAAATGCTTGTTATCCCAGTGGTAGGTAGGCATGCTGAAAACAGGAGAATTACTGTGAGTCTTAGCTGTGTAATGAGACCCAGTACTAAATACACACACACACACACACACACACACACACATATATATATATATATATGAAGATCTCACCTGTATCTTTATAACTTTTATACATATTGTCATTGCCTTTTTACAATCTTATATGCTAACCTCATTGTAGTATGGGTAGTTGTCCACAGTTAAAAATATAAGTACATAATTGTGCCCATTGTGTCTCTGCACTGACAATGGGGTCATGTCCTCAAGGCTGACTGGGAGCACCCCCGTTTCCCACCTACTCCAAGGGTGGTAGAGAGTCATCTCTCCCAAGTGGCCCTAAGGAGTCTGTTTTTCTACACGTCTAACTTCTTTCTTGCTTCCACATAACATTTAAGCAACCAAGTCTAAAATTTATGCCAGT
This sequence comes from Myocastor coypus, assembly GCA_004027025.1. Taxonomy (NCBI): domain Eukaryota; kingdom Metazoa; phylum Chordata; class Mammalia; order Rodentia; family Myocastoridae; genus Myocastor; species Myocastor coypus. Next base: position 10,802 of record PVJA010025356.1, read on the forward strand.
AACCATTACATGAGTAGAATTAGCAATTTCAACATATTTCTCCTTTTCAAATGCATTTTATCCTTTAGTATTTAAAATATTTAGCCATGCGTGGTGGCGCATGCCTGTAATCCCACCATTTGGGAGGCTGAAGCAAGAGCGAGAGTTTGAGACCAGTCTGGGCTACAAAACTGAGCTCAAAGCTAGCCAGAACTGCATAATGAGACCTTGTCTCAAAAACACAAAAATTTTTAAAAAATAAAAGATTTTAAATATAATATCGCAAAATATTTCCTCTTACATGCTTTTTAAAAACCAAATTTGTACATATGTCACTTGTTTGAGGCCATAAAAATTAAACAATGAACAACTAGTGCACTTTTATGCATTTATCCTAAAATAATTTGGTTTGTAATTTACCCCAGAGATTGGTGGAACGTATTTATAGGTGTATCTATTTGGGCCAAAGTTCATAACCTACGCTTTCTAGTGGCTCACGCATTTCATTTGTAAACTGTCTCCCTGCTTTTCTTCTTACAAGAAATTACACAGCTCTCCTCTGCCATGTCCTTCCATAGTTTTCTGCATTGCAACATGCTGAGCATGGACTGCAACCTGAACTTTAATGAAGCAGGATTTAAAAAAAAAGATAGTTGAATTTTCCAAACTCCCCTCCTATTGCTATTATTCTTTGTGCCAACACAGCTTAACTTCCACCCCTGCCAGGGCAATGGAACTTGAAAGGGTTCCACACAATTCTTGACCAGTGTACAGAGGATATTGTTATGGTTTATGTCTAGTTGTCCCACCAAAGCCTCATGCAATCATGGGACGTGGCTTCTATAGATTGAGACTTGATTCATGATCCCTGGGGACTGTGTTTTAGTACTGATGGGATTATCGGTCTGAGTAAGGCTGAGACTATGGGTGTGGTCTTGGGTGGATATCCTAATGTGGAGAGCCTGAAGGTAATATAGGGAGCGATAGAGAGACAGGCTCAAACTGTTGGTGTTGCTCTGCTGCCTTGTTTGGTTGGCTGCCTCTGTCATGGTTTAGTTGCTGCTCTGCCGCCATGAACTGGATGCTCTCTGTCCTGCTCCACTCAGCCTTGGGCCAGCCAAATATGGACTGAGACCTCCAGTAACCATGAGCTAAATAAACCTTTTCTTCCTTTATTTCAAGTGTTAGGTATTTGTCCCAGCAACAAGTAACAGGTAACTAAGACAATTATGGTAAGGTTTGCAAATAGAACTGTAAGACAGAAAGGAAACTGATTATTTCCCAGGGTATGTCATGGACTCAGATCCTGAGTAAGTTAGATGATCCCTAAAACCCTAAGCCAAGAGAAGCACAAAAGCCCAGCAGCAAGAATGGCTTATAGGAACAATGCAAGTAGACAACAGGTTTGTGGAAATAAAACTGGACCAAGGGAGGCATATGACTGTGTGAGAAAGAGAAGAACAAACTGTGTGGAGCCACAGGTTTCCTAGTGCGGATTATACATGGCAGCCAAGTGGGGAGCTAACTGGGACGAGTGTCAGTCCTCAGCTCATGGAGACTCCATAAAAGGCAAGAGAGTTATTTGATCCAAGTTAAGGATTATACACATTCTCTGAAAACTCTGACAAAGCAGTTAAAAGTGATTGAGGGAGTGATTTATGTCGCAGTAGGAAAAAAGAAAAAAACATGGTAGGGAAAATGTCAGTACCTATCCCATTAAAATATAAGTGATAAATCTAAGCTACGGGATACATTTGCTTTAGGCTTCCAATTTAAGTTGATATTGTTTTAGTTGATGCTAAAACATTTCTCGTGCATTGCAAATCCTTATGCTATAACTGCAGAGTTAATTTGTTCTTTTCTTCCCTCTTTGCAGGCTTAAAGTAACAATGCCTACATGGAAGTTACATGAATGTTTGTTGGCTGCTAGACAAATGCAACAACAATCTGAGAGCAAATGGGGGAGAGATAGAAAGACAGTGAGAGCCCGGCGTGGTGGCGCATGCCTGTAATCCCAGCCCTCGGGAGGCTGAGGCAGGTGGATCGGTGCGAGTTCGAGACCAGCCTGGGCTACAAAAGTGAGCTCAAGGCCAGCCTGAATTGCATAGCGAGACCCTGTCTCAAAAAGGCAAAAAAAAAAAAAAAGACAGTGAGAAATGGGAGAGCCGGGAGCCCAGTTTATTATAAAGTTTATAATAGGTAAGTTGGAAAAATACATGAAACAGGCTGAAAGCATGGAAGGTATATTTCTCACAGGAAAAGATTTTGTACCATACAAGTTTTGCCCTGCTAAAAAGTTAAGGAACGAAATGACGAGAAACCTGGAAAACTCATGCATGTCAAAAAGTAAGGCCGGGCGTGGTGGTGCATGCCTGTAATCCTAGCACTCGGGAGGCTGAGGCAGGAGGATCAGTGTGAGTTCGAGATCAGCCTGGGCTACAAAAGTGAGCTCAAGGCCAGCCTGAACTGCATAGCGAGACCCTGTCTCAAAAAAGACAAAAAAAAAAAAAAAAAAAAAAAAGTAAGCTTGTGGAGTAGTTTGCCAAAAAAAGTATACACATTTGCTTGTTGGTTTTGTTGAGCTCAGGCTGTTCTTTCCAAAATCTTCTTCTCATGTGAAGGACTGATATTAAAATGTCTATGACTCAACCATTCACTCTCATATCTCAGCTCTATTGTTGGTTTGACTTTATATTTAACAAACCCTCGACTAAAACCATAAGTTATTAGCTTTGAAAATCAATTTGTTTTTACATAGAAGAGATACTTACATGAAGTAATATGCCTAACTGTTGTCTTTAGCACTTTTAAAACTATTTGCAAAGTTGATTGGCTATCCTTTGATATGATATGGCCAGCTGAAGAGATAACACAAAGGAAAAGAGGCGAGTGGATGTGTACAGTGGTTCATGACCAAGGGCAGAGGGCAGCTGGGGTACCGTAACGACATCCTTACATTGTCTCATGCTTATAGTCCAAACTTGACATGTATGGCAAATAACCCTGCCTAGAGACATAATGCAAAATGTGCCATAAGACACAAAGTACTTCATTTAGGTCAAGTGGTGGAAGTACAACTACCCAAGAGAAGCTCATATGTGATGGACTCCATGTTATAATCTTTTCTAACCCTACTGGTATTAAAGTTACAAAAAATTGTGCTTTGGATCCAGCACAGGTAGATAAAACTGGCAGTCCAAGACATATGTTTCAGCCAGCAGGACTCACTAGTCTATGCATAGCTGAAGCCTTAGTTAAAACAAAAACTAAAACTAAAATTAAAAGCAAAACTAAAACTAAAAACACTAAAACAGAAACAGTCCTGTTCTGGTCACTCTGAAAGTTAACAAGTCCATGGAGAGCTGAATGCTGGGAATCAATGTAGCTACAATAACAATATCAGTGTCTCTTCCTTTTTTAAAAAGTTCTCCTTCTGCCTAATAGGACACCAAGCCCATAATAAGGTAAATGATAATGATAGTGAGGCTCTCTATTAAAATTCATAGTAATTTCTATTAGTTTACTGAAAGGAGCAGCTAATGCTTGTCTGATCACTTCTGCATGCCTGTATCTGGCAATCAGGGTAATTTAAAAATAATATCCAATATAACAATCTTGTTAATTTCCTAACATCTTGCTGGATTCATTGATTGATTTTATCATGGCTGGCTCAGCCTGCCTTGGGGGTGAGGCTGCTGCATCATGTGGTGCCTGGGATCAAACTGCAGTCCCTGAGGTTGCCTAAGCTTTCCCAAGCAAGTGCTTCAGACCGCTGAACCATCTTGCTGGCCCTAACATCTTGTTTAAAATCCTGCATAATTTTCATTTTTTATTCTCTTTAAAATAAAATTTAAAAAATGAAAGAATCAAAAGGGAGAATGAAGTCAGACTTAAAAAGAAAAAGTGGAATTTGCCTAATAGCCCTTCTCCCCACAGCTGTTGCTTGTGTTCTAATATAGACAAAATCAAGAGCTTCTGTTTCTATGAGTAAAATTTTATAACCTCCTGGTCCTCTATCATCCTGTTATGCATCAAAAGGTCACCAAGATGTACTACACCATTGGCATACTTTAGGGCCGGCCAAATAGCTCAGCAGATTAAAGCACCTGCAAGCAGGTGGAGATGCCTGGGATTTGAACCCTGGGCCTGACATGCCAGCCCCACCTCTGTAGCACACTGAGATGGCAATTAAGGCCGGGCATGGAGGAACACATTTTAATGCCAGGTCTCAGGAGGTTGTAACATGGCGGATCACCTGGAGTCCAACCTAGGAGGAAGACCCTGAACACCCTGTAGACCCTTCCCTAAAAAATACAGAAAAAAATAGTCACACTTTGATAAACTGACACTTTTCTCCTGTTTGCCCATAAATTAGGGGTCAAAGACCAACCCTTTTGCCCACATGTATCGAATGAGACTTTTTCTTTTGTTCTGTGCTCCTCCCTGTTGGACTCAAGTCCACTGAGCTAGGTGTACACCTAACAACTCCTCCTGTTTTGCTCATTGGTTATCCCATTTCTTTAATTCTGAAATAATATTTAATCTGACCTTCTTTAACTGTGGCTGTTGGATATTACAGTAAGCAAAGGAAATGTCAAGGAACACCACATTCTACATTATTTTCATGAACTGCACAGTGAAAATAGAACACAGAGGTAATAGGAATGAAATGCACCCTCTTCAAAATAGGTCTTGCCCTTGGAGAAGAGGACATTACATTGCTTGGTTCGTATATATTTAATATAATCCTGGAGATCTATAGAAATTTTCTATACACACAAGTGTACATTTCATCTCAACTATATGTGCCATTGGCTATAGGAGATATGCTAATATTGGCTAAATTGTATATGCAACTACACAAATGTTATACAGCCAATTATATATAAGTTAAAGTAAAATAAATATATTCATGCACAATTAATTATTTACAGAGATTAATTTAATTTAATTCAATTATATATGATCACAAATACAGCTATATATTGGCTAAGCAATTATAACCACCAGTGTATCATTTAATCTATCCAATTTGGAAAAGTTAGAACTTTGCAAAGTACTTAAAAAAAAAAAGGAATTATATTTCTGACACTTGCAGTTTTTTTGAGGAGTATAATGAAAGCAATTCATGTGATTTAAAATCCTAAATTTAACAAGCTCTATGTAGTAAGCTATATAACCTAAACGAATTAAGCATGACTTGTACTTTGTAAAAATTTTTGTTTTCCTAAGTTGTTTTGAAGCTGTTACTAGATTTTCTCATTATCCCTTGTCATTTATGCACATATCTAAGTTGTGTTCAATATGTGCTGAAAAGTCTTTGCTATGGAAAAATTATTTAATAAAATTCATTCTCACTTTTTAATTACTGCCCAATTTTGATGTGACAATATACCTTGTTTTTTGTTATTTCATTACTTTAATATTTATTTAGATTTTCTATTAATTATTATAAATGTATTCTGCATTAACATTTCTGTGGTTATTAAAATACAAAAGTTATTCATATTTTCATTAAATATCACTTAGTGCAAGTAAAATAAATCTGAATAAAGAATTGTTATATATTATCATAAAATTTCTTGTAAAACACCAGTGTGCTATACCTGGATGGTGAAAATTCACCTCAGAGCATATGATATTTCTTATCATATCTAAGAAAAATGACATAGACAAAAATAAGAGTGATTAGAATTCGAAAGTCAGCTCTAACAACCAAGGTCAGTGAGGACTCAGAAAGCAAGAGAACCTGTGTTGTAACATCCTATAATTTAGTGGTGTCCCAAATTGTCTGCCCAAGGAGATTTTCAGGCCACAGAGCAAAGGGATTGATAATGTATAGTGTGCCTCAGGAGAGTCACCTACACAGAAAACATTCTCTCAGGATTTCACAGAGAGCAAACTTGTCAAGCAATGACTTTGACTCATCCAGACAGCTGGCCCTGATAACAGATTTACAAAGTACTGTATATGTTTTCAAGGTAAATCCTGAGGGGATTTTACTGACCTTGGAAGATACAAAAGTTACATGTTCTGTTATACAGGTCTTGCTTTAACTTGCCTTTAACCATCCAGCAGAAAAGTTCGACTACGAGGTATAAAAAGAAAAGCTAGATGAGTAAGTTGAGTTGTAAAAGGCTTCAATCAACAGCTTCTGACATTGACAGTTCTGCCAATAACCTATTATGATTATGGAATATTGCACTATATGTACAACTACTTTCTGTTAGTTCAATGAGAAGAAATTTTTATACCAATAATGATTAGAAAAGTTATCATGTCTGTATCCTGCGTTCTAAATAACTACTATGAGGACAAAGATATGCGTTGTATCAATTATTGGGAATATACTACTAATGTGCTTGGAAACTGTTGCATTGATATTTCTTATTAAAAGTAATCATAAAAATAGCAATGTGATGCTGGGCAGAGGCCAACATGTTCTAGAAACGGACAGAGCAATGGATTGGTCGAATCATGTACATAGCAACAAGAGAAGAACTGAGGAGAACTTTAGTATAAGGGTAGAGACAGAACTTGGAAGACTTCTGGGATTCCTGAGAAAATTTGAATTTTATTCTAAATGTAAAAGAGACATCTTTAGCCATCAAATAATGTAATTATATTTAGATTCAAATATGTTATTGTGAAGCCAGGAGTGGTGATGCATACCTATAATCCCAGGTCTTGGGAGGATAAGGCAAGAGGATTGGTATGACTCTGAGACCAGCCTTGGCTACAAAAGTGAGCTGAAATGCATAGCAAGACCCTGTCTCAAAAAGACTGTCTTAGTTACTTTTTACTCATGGCTGGGACAAATACCCAACACCCAAAATGAAGGAAGAAAAGGTTTATTAGCTCACAGTTACTGGAGGTTTCAGTCCATATTCAGCTGGCCCAAGGCTGAGTGGAACATCCAGGGCAGAGAGCATCCAGTTCATAGTGGCAGAACAGCAACAAAATGGTGACAGAGGCAGCCAATCAATCAGGGCAGTAGAGCAACAGCATAAGTCTTTCTCTCTATCTCTATTTATATTCCAATCAGGCTCTCTGCCTTAGGATATCTGCCCTAGACCATACCCATAGAGCCAGCCATATTCAGAATGATAATCCCATCAGAACTAAAACACATGATCCCAGGGATCACGGAACAAGTCTCAAACTCTACACCGGTACTAAATCACATCATCTCAGTGACTCATGAGCCAAGTCTCAGTCTATAGATGTCTTTGCCCCATGACTGCATGAGGCTTTGGGGAGACAACTAGACATAAACCATAACAAAGACAAAAATAAATGAATAAATGAATGATAAATAAATAATTATGTTATTGTGGTTTTTCATCTATTATTTAAGGAAATAAAATTCAAAATTATGAAATAGCAACAACAAAGAATATAGAAGGCAATTACAATGTGTATGTGTGAACGCTATCATTCTAGGTCGCTCTAAATTTGACTATGACTAACAATGTTGGTGACATGAGTTGAGGATTATAGGTAATGAATACTGTAGCTCAGGTTGAAAAAGGTTAGAAACAGATGTGATGAGAATGGCACCTAAGGAGTCTACAGCGATGACCTACTTGCATTACACTCTGAAGTCTTTATGAAATGCTATTCCCTTAGCATTTCATTCACTTGTATCTTATAGTCACACTCAGCTGCAATGATGACAACCAAAATATTTATTCCTTAGTACAAAGTAATACTATTTCATTAGCAATCAATCACAGAAGTTGCAATATGTAAAAAAAAAACTATTATAGACGCTCTATCCCTCATGATCCCCTATAGAAATATATAAATTCTAATTAAATGTAAAATAAAGTACAGAGATTTTACTACCATGTTGAACTTTAAAAAAACAATAGTTTTAGATGTGTATTGGAGATATGTTCATGCAAGGAAATAAGATTTTTATAGTTAGTTTAATAATTATCATAGAATAGGTAACAGTGGAATACCTTTCATTCCAAAGTTACTACGTTTTACATAACATTCTCCTCATAAATTAGAAAAAAACATAAGCACATTAATCACATTAATCAGCATAAGCTGATTATTGAACTTCATTCTACTCAAGACTTATGTCTAAGAAAAGACATTTCTGCAAGCTAAAATATCATTGCACAGGATAAACATTTTGATAGATACATGGAATAAAGAATATTTGTATGAGACATGCCATAAACTAATTAAATAATTAGCAGCAAGCCACATGTAAATGAGGAGGCAATGTATCTGTTAAAAAGACAAAAGACCTGTGTTGCATACCACAAGTTATCAAATAAGCATCACATGTAAAATTTTTATACTAGTGTTCAAATTATTTTTGGAAAAAAGTAATTCACCTGGAGACAGTTTTGTCCTTTGGGTATTAGTTTTCAAATGTAGTGCTTAGGATAAGATTGTTGTCCAATCTCTTCAATATTGCTATCACTATCTAAACCAGCAGTTTTCTCAATATTAATCTCATAGGCTGTGGATCCTGATCCTTTTTAGATTGAATGTGAGCAGGTGCTTTCCATGCACCTGTACAAACAGATCCAATTCATTCTACTCACTTTACATACTTTCCTATACTTATGGTAGTTTTATCCAACTACATTTGTGGATATATGCCCTACCAGAAAACTAAAGTTCTTTTCCACTGCTCTAAAAGATGTCTTGGCTCAGCCCCAACTTAAGAGCCCTGCCTCTTCACATTGGCAGTTGTGTGACATCAGCTTTATTTTATTGTCCTTGGAATATACATCCTTGAAAAACCGAACGAGATTCATAGGGAAATATTTTCAGGGATCAATTTATTCACTTCTTGTATCTCAGATAATCTGTTCCTGTCAAAATGTTTGTGAAATGATTTATATGCATTTTTTTATTTTTAAAATTCATTTTAGTAAGAGAGAAATAACGATGAGACAGTCTCAAAACAGGTTAGGACAGTTACAATAGCTAATGCGTTGCATATTGTTATCTTCATAGTAGTTATTCAGAGTACAAGATGCAGACATGGTACCTTGTCTAAGCACTGTTAGTAAAAATCTTCTCATTTAACTAAGAAGAAGAGTAGTATATTTATCCTAAATATGTTGTGTGTATGTGTGTGTGTATGTGTGTATTTCACTACAAAATGGTCCTTCATTTATATCTCCCTTTTTGCTTTATTTTGTTTTGTTTTGTCAGAGATGGATGTTTCATTGCCATTCAAATATTGTAGGTGTGTAAATTCAGCCAAATAAACAATATAGTCCAATAGTTCATAATTGTAGTGAGTTATCAGCAGAACTAGTAATGTCAGAAGTTGTTAATTTGAGCCTTTTACAGATCTGCATATTAACATGGCCTTAATTTTTGTACTTTGTGGTAAAAATTTTCTCTTGATGTTTAAGATCAAGATAAATAAGATCAATAACAAAAATGTAACATTTGTATCTGCCAAAGTCAGTCAAATCCCCTCAGGATTTATCCTGAAGTCATGTACAGGAGTTTGTAGATCTTTTGTCTGTGTTGGCCATATGGATGAGACATGGCCATTGCTTGAACAATTTGCTCTCTGTGAAAGCCTGAGAGAATGTTTTCTCTCTAGGTAATTCCTTAGGGACACTATGCATTGACAATTACTTTCCTTTGTGGCCCTATAATCTCCCTAAACAGAAAATTTGTGACACTACTGGATTACAGGATGTTACAGTTTAAGTTCTCTTATGGCATGAGTCCTCACTGACTTTGAAGGGCTAGGGCCAAAATATTGGCTATCCCTGTAGCCCTTAATTTTCTCTAATTTTTGTTCTTAAAACAACCATCCACAAGAGAAGTTTAATAATATTATTGCCCTATAACATAGGCAGTTGAGCTTAATATTGCTATCTGTCTGACTATCAAATGCCTTAGACATAACATGGGACAGATATTTTCCAGTGATACTCTGAGCTTTAAATCCCTATAGAATTTAAAAAAAAAGTTATATACTTTTATACAAAAGTTTAGAAATCTAACCTATTTTTTGAGTTTTGATGTTTTGTTTGTATTTGTATTTAGTTTAAAAGCTCCTCTGGTGATTATTCTCTCATTTTTTAATGCATTTGGTACAGAGTCTCACTGTGCAGCTTGGACTTATAGCGGTTGTTCTGATTTCAGCCTCCCCAGCAGTAAGACTACTGGTGTGCACCACCACACCTTGTCTTGATGATTGGCTCAGCTTGCGTGGGGACAGGGCTGGCATGGCATGTGCTGCTGCACATGGATACCTTCTTCCTGTACTTGCCTAAGCACACTCTTAGTCCACCATTCTATCCCACACACTCAATCTCATCTTTGTCAAGGTGGCTATTCACATAATATCATAACTTAGTAATGAAAAGTAAAATTGTAGCATATTAGAGAATCTTGAGCTTTGTCATTGTTGACATAACTTACAGTTAGAAAATATAATTTTGATTATATATGAGTGGATGGTAGAAAGAAATGTTTTACCAAGTAACTCTAATGTGTCTGCAACCATGACATTTATCATAGTACACATCAAAGTTAAAATTATTGTGTAAAAATTTAAACACTTTGATCCACTAGGAAAATAGGTGTTTCATTAATTTTCCTTTGAATTCCTTAAAGACACAGCAGCTAAGCCTCTCTCCTTGGGCTTCTTATATTTCAGATATTAAAAATGTATACTTGAGATTATTCAGGAGTCTGCTTTAGCCATATGTCTGGACCATTTGCTTTCTCATATATAGATGACCAGTTACAGCTAATGTGAAATAGCTTCCTGTGGCCCCAATGTTTTCTTTATACTTTACTTAACTCCTGGAGGAACTGGGCACTAAGTTTCTCCCAAGGATACTCTCCCTCTAGAATAAAAGACTGAGCACTAAGTAGAACCTTCAGACCATTTAACTATTTTCATATTTCTTAACTCCTGCGCAGTGATGATGCGTTGAGGTAATAGAATTCAGCCTGACATGAAAAACCAACATACTATGAAGCTGTTTTTTGTTGGAAAATTGTAACTACCAGGAGAAACATGCTAATACTCTAAAGTTGAGTTTTAATTTAAAAAAATTCAAAATAAGAATTAATGGTACAGTTAAAATTGCTATGGATATACTTGAATTTCACTCTCCAACTGTCTATTTAAATGTCATTTAACTTTCCTATTATATATCCTATTGAATAAAATGCCACTTTCGCCGGGCGTGGTGGCGCATGCCTGTAATCCCAGCACTCGGGAGGCTGAGGCGGGAGGATCAGTGAGAGTTCGAGACCAGCCTGGGCTACAAAACTGAGCTCAAGGCCAGCCTGAACTGTACAGCGAGACCCTGTCTCAAAAAAAAATAAAAATAAAAAAAAAATAAATAAATAAAAAATAAAATGCCACTTTCTAAAATTTTTCTCCAAAATATTCTCTTTTGACTAATTATTAATAATGTTTGTTCATTTCTATTTATAATATCTCCATGTTATACATGCATTTAGTAGCAAAGTTTGAAATTTCATGGAGTCTATAAGAAGTCTGAGGGCTGGGGAAATAGCTCAGTAGAATAAGTGCTTGTCTAGCAAGTGCAAGGTCCTGAGTTCAATCCTTGGTACAGCAAAAAAAAGAACAAAATATAAGTAATGGTATGAAATATTTACTTTATTAACAAAGTAGAACAACTAATTAAAATTTGTATTTTATCTTTAAAACATAAATCATTTTTCTTAGATTCAGAAGATCTGTTCAGTATAGTTCAGGTAAAAAAAAGACAAACTATTTCTTTGTACAATGCAATGCTCAGTTTGAGATTTATAATATCAGATAAGTGAACATATAATGGTCTAAAGACGCTAAAACTTAATCAAGTGTGAACAGAAATATGATTAATGACTTTTATTTCATATGTCAGTTATTTTGGAAAAAAATTATAGTACATCTGGTTTAACAGTGTATCTGTTTGTTTGTTTTGTGGTACCAGGGATTGAACTCAGAACTCTGCACTTGCCAGACAAGTGTTTATTCTTCTGAGCAATTTCCCCAGCCTGTGTGTATTATTTGTTTTGTGTTTTATTTGATGTTTATTTTCCTCAAATTATTATTAAGCTGCTTTTACTATTACTAGTTACTTCAAAAATCAATACTTTGCTAGAGGAAAAAAAAAAACTGAATAATAAGATACTCAATAGCTACCATAAATTATTTCACCATTTTAGATGGTTTCAGTTAGTTTAATTTTAACCTTTAAATTGTAAAGAAAAATCCCCTGAAGTTCTGAAAATTTGAAATTAAGCTAGCAAAACCTAGCATACTTAACATTTGTTAGATTCTTAAAACCAAGTGTCCTTTGAAAGTGTAAAGTCAGCACAGTGTTTGAATTTTCAGACATTCTGTACTCACTTCAGACATACTGTCACCCATATAAGGTATGCTTTGCCCTCAGTCCATGCATATGCAATTCTGATTGAAGTCAATGGGAGCCATGTGCAAAGTTTGAGGGCACTCTGGTTTAAAACTTCATGGTGTTTTCAGAATATCTTTGAAGTCTAGTTTCTGTGGAAAATATAAAGTTTAAAGAGTAGCTCTTTAGGGCTTCTTCTTATCCACTGAGATTGCCTGTTTTAAATTCAGAGCTAAGTGTGAATCATACAAATGGAATATCCCTACAGAGTGGTTGATTACAAATGAATTATTTCCACTGGGTCAAGTTGCTATAGTAAGAGAAAACAGTAGCAAAATCTGCTGTGATAACCTGATTTTTCACATGTCTTTAGTAGATGTAAGTCTGACTCATTAGGGAAAGATATTGCTGTTCAGTTTAATGCTAAAATTGATTGCTACCATTAATTTGAACTATAAATATCTTGCATACGACAAGTAGAAAACTACCTTTGTATTGACAAATCCATTAGAGACTTTAACTTTTGCCTTATGAATGGGAAAGGTATGATTTGTAAGAACTTCTTAATTGGAATTTTTTATAGATATTATCAAATTAAATCCTTTTAAAGCTAAGTTAAAGCTGAATTATAAAACACATTTTATTAAAATTAAGCATAAGTCAATGATTTCTCCATTGTGATGTAAAGTACACAGTGTAGAAGAAAATTAAAGCTTTATAAGAAAGACTTACTGTTATAAAAAGTCCCCAATATATTTTTCCATTTCAAGTTACTTTTATTTTCTAAAATTCAATGACTTCCACTACGCACTTTATGATAATCACTTGGTAATGTAATAATTCATTTTGTAGTATAATTAATTAGGGCTTAAGTTTCAAGAATCTGGGATTTGTTTTTTTAGCAAACCCTGTCATTTTGTTACCTAAGACTAATTTGTGCAACGCAGGCTCAATACTCCTGATAGCTCATCTAACATGGGCCTGATCATCTGTCCCAAGGTACCTAGAGAAAAGTGCTGAAGCAGCACCTAGAAACCGTGATTCCATTTGACAAAAAAAAAAAAAAAAAAGTGAGGGCTGTTTTACAACTACAAAATAAGTCTGCACTCTGGTGGGTATTTTAGCATGACTAAAATTTGATATTAAAAGATCTGAAGCCCAGAAAATAGAAAGAAGGATAGTAAGGGAACTAAAGAAACAAAAGTAGTATATGTTACTTGCTTTCCTTTTATATATTCAATAGAAATCAAATTATGTTCTGTCTCACTTATACTGCTAGTCACTCTGAAGAAGTGACATTGTGCATAACTCGTGCACAATGCAGCACTTATCAATACTCTTTATGTCTGTATTTTGCTGTCAAACTCTCTATTGCCATGTTGTCTGTGACCAACTCACAAAACGGTCTTCTCAGATTACATCAGCTTCAGAAAACACATTGAAGTGGAAAGTTTCTTCAACTCTTCAGCACACCAAAGTATATCATTTCCTAAAATCATGGACCGCAATAAATATAAGAGCATAAATATTTGAAGATACTTTCTTCAATATCTTGGAGATGACGTGAGAAATCAGTGGTACCTTGGTTCGTGACCTGAATTCTTTCCCTGTTTCTGGTCATAAGCCAAATTGGGTAAGAACCAAACAAAACTGTCTCATAAGGCCAACTAACCCAGCCATTGAATTCCACTCGATTCTCCTGTAACTCAGTGTGCAATCAGAATACTGGAGAAATTATCACGTGCACCACTCTATTCCTTTGTGAGTTGCAACAGCTGCCTTGCATATTCAAAAAGAATTTGAAGGCCATAAAAGTACTGAATAAACCAAGACCAGAGTCAAACAGGGTAAATGCTAAGTTCTGTAGCTCCAAACCTGTTGTATAGAGCATGTGGTAGTGATATAAGTATTCTAGATGGTTTGTACAGTCTTGCACTCTTCAGCCTGTGATGTATTCCATCAATTTGATTTTTTTTTTTTTTTAGTGTATTTTGTTGTTGCAGGGTCTTACTATGCAGCTCAGGCTCGTAGTGATCCTCCTCTTTCAGTCTCCCCAGCATTGAGATTACAGCCTTGCACCACTAAGCCTAGCCTCTGGCTGGCTCAACATGTCCTGGGGGCGGGGCTGGCACTGCACATGGTGCTACAGATTGAGCAGCAGTTCCTGAGCTTACATGAGCTTGCCAAACAGGTGCTTTCATCCACTGAGCTATCTTGCACCCTGATTTCTGATTTGCACTCAAATCATCTTTCTTCTTTCTGTAAAATCGATTTTCTTTTGACTAATGCTTATTTCACTTAGTCCCCAAACTATAAATGTTTTCTTATGGACCCAAATTTAAGTTCTTCAAAGTTTTCTATTTGGGCCTTTGCTTTCTGTTCTCACTGTAAACTTAGCTATAAAGAGCCAATAATACCAATGCCACACTCTGAATAATAAGTGCTTTTTAAATTTAAATTTTATCTACAAAATTAATGAGTCTCTTTTCTTAAATTAGTGTTCTGCAATGTCTTAGACTTTTTTTTTTTTTTGTCTTTTTGAGAGAGGGTCTCGCTATGCTTTTCAGGCTGGCCTTGAGCTGACTTTGATATCCCAGGCTGGTCTTGAACTCGCACCGATCCTCCTGTCTCAGCCTCCCAAGTGCTGGGATTACAGGTGTACACCAACACACCCGGCTAATGTCTTAGACTTTGATGTAAAATATACACACATTTTCTGCCACAGCGTAACACATGGCCTCAAGCTCTAATCCAGTGAATTCCTTGTTTGCAAATGAAAGTCATGGGCCATACAGAGAGTGGTCAGTGGTCTAAGCATCTTCTTGTCAAGCACAAGGACCCAAGTTCAATTGCCAGTACCATATGCTATGCTGGCCTTGGTTCAGGCATGCCAAGCTGGCCTCTGAGACTGGATGTGCTGGTTTATTCCTGTGAACCTTATCCCAGGTTAGGGAGGCTAAAGAACAGAAGGGTCACTATGAGTCTGAGCTGCATAGCGAGACCCCATACCAAATGCATAAAATTGAGACAGACAGACAGACAGACAGAAAGAAAGAAAGAAAGAAAGAAAGAAAGAAAGAAAGAAAGAAAGAAAGAAAAGAAGGAAAAAAAGAAAGAAAATGTACCTTGTCAACATGGTCTTTATCTCTACATTCCAATAAGCACGATGGCCATTTCAGCTCTGACCAGACTCACCTATCACTTTCTGCTTATCGCAATTTCCAGTTTCCCTGGCCTAAATATTCAAATTTCTAAACTTGTCCAGCCAAACCATTTTAAAAGCTTCTGGACAACACAGGGAGACATAGGCATAGTGACAACCTGACTACAGGTGCTAATGTTCTCTATTTCCTATCTTTCTAGAAAGAGGATATTGGAACATTA
This sequence comes from Myocastor coypus, assembly GCA_004027025.1. Lineage (NCBI taxonomy): Eukaryota > Metazoa > Chordata > Mammalia > Rodentia > Myocastoridae > Myocastor > Myocastor coypus. Next base: position 26,539 of record PVJA010025356.1, read on the forward strand.
GCCACTTATTTTTGTATTCCAGCTGCCATGACATGCACATCTTTCTCCAGCAGGTGTTCCATGTTGTGATATCCTACCTTGGGATAGGTTCATATCAATGGAGCCAAGGGACTACGGCCTATTAAGGTGACACTGAACCAAAATAAGCCTTTTCTCCTTGTAAGTTCTTAGGTACTTTGTCACTGTAATGAAAATTTAATGATACAAGGTATCTAAGGATACCTGCAGGCACAGAAGAACTTGATTTGAATTCTTGAATCACGTATATAAAATCTATACTTGAGGTTTTTATTACTTTTCATTTATCCTATCATTCATGATACAAAAAATGAAGGCTATATTTATGTTTACCTGAGACTCTCATTTTTAGGTAGTTCTTAGTGAAATTTCACAGCAGTTGTAAATCAAAAAGAAAACTAAATAGTATAATTTATTTTTATTTTTCTTTTCTTTTCTTTTCTTTTTTTTTTTTGTGCAGGATCTCACTACTAACTCATAGCGATCCTCCTGCTTCTACCTCCCAAGTGGTGGGATTACAGGTGCATGCCACCGTGCCCAGAGTAATAAATAGTATATTGAAAGAAATTCATTTTTCAATGTAGATATCATGGAACACAGAAAGCTTAATTGGAGGTTTCCAATTTATATTATCTACCACAAAACCTTGATAAAAGCAAAATATAATCCCATATATTATATTTGCAAACAAAATATAACTGTTTTTTCATAAGCTTAACCAAATAAGCGGAGTAAACTAATTAGTATGGTACCTCTACTCCATGAGATACAAATCTTGTATTTCTTGCAAATGTTTCCCCAGAATTTGTGAGCATCTAGTGCAGCCCAAAACTCTAGAGTAATAGTTGTGTATATACACACAAGTTAAATAATTAATAAAAGTTAGTTTTATAATGAAACCTGTCTGTTCAAAATAAATGGAGTATAGACAAGCAAACCGTATAGAATATCTTTGATCACTATTCAAGTCTTTAAAGTACACTCAAAAGACATCAGAAAACAAAGAAATTTACTCTTTATTACTCTATAGTTTATTCTTTTTCTGATTAAAAAAATCAGTGGGTTTTTGTTTTCCTGTGTCTTTGCCTGACTTTTGCATGGTGTGTTACCTTGGTTTTCATTTTTGCTTAAAATATTTTGCCCCAGGTAAATCATTATCTCCAATTCTACATGTGTATATACCTATATAAGCTCATTTTAGTTTTTATCAGTATATGTTCCCAAAGTGTAATGATTCATGGAAATCAGAACAGATGTTTATTTTGTGCTCTTATACCTATATCCCATTGCCGTGACTTTATCTTCTTTCCTTAATTACCATCTCTCGGACCAGAGATATTACCTTTCAATTTTCATCCTTAGGCTTTCTAATTCAGGACATATTTTTTAGCAAGCATTGTAATTTTCATTAAGCATATTAATTAATTAATTATTACTCTTAAGTATAGAACATAGCATTATTTTATTTTATTTTTTTGTCTTTTTGAGACAGGGTCTCACTATGCAGTTGAGGCTGGCCTTGAGCTCACTTTTGTAGCCCAGGCTGGTCTCGAACTCGCACCAATCCTCCTGCCTCAGCCTCCCGAGTGCTGGGATTACAGGCGTGAGCCACCACGCCCGGCGAGCATTAGTTTAAAAACAAATCAAGAGAGCCTTATATTTGAAAGTAACTTCACAGAATCTAATCAAATTTTACGCCCAAAATCAGCAAATGTTTTCATGGCTTGAGTAATTTTTTCCTCAAATATTTCAACTTTTAGTCACAATGGGGAAACCAATAACTGCTGAAGCTCTTTGAGATCACCTAAGCCACAGTGATTTTGAATGTTCATCCATGAACCTATCCAAAAAACAATGTATGGGACATAAAAATTACACCCTGGAGGAATTATTTGCTATGAGAAATTACCCAGGAAATTTCTCTATTACATTCACTGACATTTCTACAAGTGCATAGATGCATTTGTAAAAGAACTTTGTAGAATTAAGTGAATTAGGTCAATGGAAGAGAATAGCACAACTAAATCCACATAGGTTTATTTTGTTAAGTCTATTTCTGTCCAAAGTTCTTTTTATCAGAAGTAATTTTTTAAATGTCATGCTGAAAACTATAAAAAAAAAATTGGGTCTTACGTTCATCTTAGCTATTCTCACATCAGTAAGTGAGCCATTCAATCCTTAATTGTATTTAATGACCAATTATATATGTTAAATTCTATTTCGAGAACACAAATTTCAGGAACGTATATAAAAAAAAAAAATCAAATCAAACATCCATTTTGTTTCCTGCATTATAATGTACATATTCTTCTCCTAATACCTATTTGTTTCTAAAGACAGTTTTCAGAGAAAAGGGGAACATTTAGTTTGGGAAAAGTAAAAGAAAATATTTAATAGGATGTGGTTTTGCATAAAACTAATATTATCAAGGTTAATAAATTTATTGTATAATTTTAAATGTCTATTTTATACAATTTATTGCACTGATAGAAAAATGACTTTTGTTCTTTTTCAGATACAAATTACAATTTGTTTTGCTTATTATAGACCATATATATTGTTAACTTCTAAATTATTTACTAATTTTTTAAACTATTATTTGTTTATTTGGTACAGGATCTCGTTATGCAGCTTGGACTCAGTGATCCACCCATCTCAGCCTCCTCAGATCTGGAATCACAGTGATGCATCACCATGCCTGATTTTGCTGGCTAACTTAGTATGTGGCTCACATGACATGTGGTACTGGGGATTGAACCTGGGCCCCTGTGCTTGCCAGGCAGATGCTTAGATCACCAAGTTATCTACCTGGCCCTCATTTGCTAATTTTTATTAAAAATACATTTTTAGTTTTTTTATATAAGAAAGGATAAAAAACACATGTAATTGTGAAGTACAACATTTTATTGTATGTTGTCATTAAAATGAGAGTGTTATTCCCAAATTTACCTCAATATTGATTAAAGGGAAGGGATGTACTTTGAGAAAATACTGTAAGACATCTTTTTAATTTTTAATCCATGTAATCCTTACTACTACTGTGATCAAAGTCAAGTAATAGGAGACAGGTTATGGTTAGGCAGTTGGACAGAGTACAGTTAGTACTAGTATCAGTTGTTTAATTATTGATCCCCTTTAATGATTTTAGTGGCTAGCAAAATTACTTTGTGTATTGATTCTTAACTTGTGAAGTAAGTTCCAGTCATAAAGAAAAATAATTTTCTTCAAGCAATATTTTTGGCCCAGAAAGACTACAGAAATGTCTTTATCAATAGCATTGAAACCACAATTAGTGCTGATTCTCAATAACTGTTCTTCCTTCTATCAACTCATTTGACATACATAAAGGATTTGACTCACGTAAACTCTCAAAAGGATATGTTTGAGTCTGTTTAAATATCCAAAGTACTTCTTGACACCTGATAATGCATTTTATTCCAAGAATTACATCATTTTGTCTCTTTGCGTGATCCTAAAATTATCAGAAGGAGTTCAGCCTCCTTCTTACTAAATTAAAAGTTCAAGCAGGAGTAACTTCCACAATTAAATCTTTAGCTCTTGTCCTATCTGCATTTGACTTCCTGAGTGCCAGCTGACAATATCCTTCTGCTCAAGAGCACACATTTCCATTCACCAGGGGTCTTTCCTGATTTTCTAAGCTTCAGCCTGGCTTCGTCATTTTCTTTGTCTCATTGCCAGTGCTATGATGCACTATTCAACATCAACAAGTTAAAGAAAGAAAGGTTGATCTTGGCTCACAATTTGTTCATGTTTCCTTCCATAGTCAGCTGGCTCCAAAGCAGGGCAAAGTGGCAGGGTGACATCACAAAGAAAAAGAAACTTGCAGTTCAGCAGCGGAAAGCAAAGAGAATCCAACTAGGAGGGATAGATATATGCACTTCCATGCCAAGTGATCCAGCTGCTCAGATCAGGTAGTACCTCCCAATACATCCAGACACACACTCACTAGTAGACTAACCGGTGTGCGTGAACCAGTCACCGTCCCAAGCCTCCACCTATTAGCATTTGAGACTTTGGAGGGGATACCTAGATATAAACCAGAATAGTCACCCTCTATCGTTTCATAACTTGTTCTGTGATGATGAATTTTGTATCTAAATACAAATATATGGGGCTGGGGAAACAGCTTAGTAGAGTAAGCGCTTGCCTGGCAAGCACAAGGGCCTGAGTTCAACCCCTGGTTCCACAAAAACAAAAAAACAAAACAAAACAAAACAAAAATACAAATATAAATACAAGTATGGAATACATACATACATATATATATATATATATAT
>PVJA010025357.1:0-21907 GCA_004027025.1 Myocastor coypus
TATTTTGGCCCTAGCCCTTCAAGGTCAATAAAGACCCAGGATATAAGAGAATCTGTGCTGTAATATCCTATAACTCAGAGGTGTCCCAAATTTCCTGGTCAAGGAGATTATGGGACCTCAGAGGAAAGGGATGAATGAACTGCAGTGCGTCTAAGGAGAGTCACCCAGAGAAAAACATTCTCTCAGGCTTTCACAGAAAAAGCCTTAAAAACAACTTCAGAAAGATGATCTGGCCATTCGGAACCTGTGTTTTCTGTTTTACTGGTCATCGCATTAAAAGCATTGTATTCACCATATATGATATGCACACATTCATATTTTATGCAGTGGTCCTTGTTTTCAGTTATTACTTAATTTTGATACTTTAAGCATTTATTCTTATATAAAATCAGTACTTCATCACAGACATGTATGGTGAAATCAAACCTAAAATAAAAGCTAACACTTCTAGCTCGAAAACTTGCTACCTCAATAACAAACAGCATCATGAATGAGGCTCCTCTTGCATTTAGGGTTGGAAAGTCCTAACACCGAGTAGCTAGAACATTCCCCAAAGCCTCCTGACCATTACCTATCCTCTGTACCCTCAGTGATAAGCCAGGGACTAGTAAGAGAAACCGTGACGCTCCCACTTCTACAAGTACCTAAAAGTAAACCTGGCCAGGAGGTGGTCACATAAGTGCAAGATTAAAAACATGATAGTGGGTTCTGAGGTGCAGTTATTGTGCTAAGATAGGTGGATACCAGACCTCAGGGCCAAGTGAGGAGAAGCTGATTTTCTCCTGGGCAGCTTTTAGGCTGCAAGCTTAAAGCCTTCCTGTGCAGAAGTATCTGCCAGGGATTAGAGCTGATGTAGAAAAATACACACTGGCTGGAAGTAGCCCTGAAACACATGCTTTCTTTCTTTCTTTCTTTCTTTCTTTCTTTCTTTCTTTCTTTCTTTCCTTCCTTCCTTCCTTCCTTCCCTCCTTCTATCTTTCTTTCACTGTTTTGAAGAGCAGGCCACAGGGTGAGGACATCTTTGCCTCCCTAAACTAATGACCATATAATCCAAGGTAGACACTTCAGTCTTTTCTAAACCAGCACCATTGCATAGATTAACTAATATATGTGAAGTGTTATTCCTGAATATTAATATTATAAAACTGTATTGAATTCCTAAGTGCTATGATTATATAAATTTTATTTTTTAAATATTTTATTTGTCCTGTAGTTATGTGATGGAATATATGACTCCCATTGAAACCAGAAGACATGGGGAAAAATCTCAAATCTTCTTTCCACGAGATTGAGACTCGCTGGCAGACGCGGCAGCAGGCGACCCTGCGTGCGCCAGAGGCCTGGCCGCCTCTGTCTCCAGGCCCAGACCTTGCTTGTCAGCACTGAGTGGAGAAATTAGATCCAGTAGAGCGTTTCCAAACTAGTTTTTATTAAAACACATTAAAAGCCAGTAAGCACGCATTTTGAGTAAACACTGTGGCTTTGCATACAAATATATACACAATAAATAAAGCTGGGTGCCAAAGAAAATGTTTCTAGTGGGTGATAACCAATCGAAGCTTCCCAGCCGTCTGCTCAACGGGGCCAGGTTGGAGGTAGGGGTCTGCAGGGAAGGGGGCTGGGGTCAGGGAAGCCTTTGTGTGCTTCAAGTGAGTTCTCAGCCTACGATAACTTAGGAAGATCTGAGATGGGAGCCACCGAAGCGAGTGATCCATCTTAGAAATTAGACTTCAACTAGTGTAAAAGCCACTGAACTGAGGGACCAATTGCTTTGGTAGCCTGTCGGAAATAATTTCAAGTGTGACAGGACACCCTGCAGTGCGGTCTGATCTTCCAGCCTCCAGCTCTGTCATGCTGGGAGAACACTGAGCAGGACAAGAGAAAATCCTCCTCACAGAAGCGCATGCACGGTGCAGATCCCAGTGCTCAGCGTCGCCAGTGGCTGCACCCCGCCCGTGGCTGCGCCCTGCCCGTCTCATTCTCCCTCTCCCCGCACCCCTCCCTGCCTGCCTCTGTGGGTATAGAATTCCATCTTTTATGGAATCACAATGAGTTGATATAAGCAATAACAACAAAAACAACATCAAAAGAAATGACACTGCCATCAAACTATCTCATAATATCATTAGTGGCCTAAATTAAAGCAAGATAATTGCCCCAGCAGACAACAAACAGCCATGAAGAATACTAACAACACTGAAGCCCTTTCTGACTCCGCCAGGAGCCCAGCTCCAAGTCATCTTGCAGTTCACGCACAGAGCCACTGAGAAAGTGTTCTCTCAAGTTATGAAAAATTGAACAAAACCCAGCACAGCTCGCCTGTGTGTTTTCTGAACTTTGTTTCTTTCTTCCTTCCTTCCTTCCTTTCTTCCTTCCTTTCTTCCAAGTCCTTCTCACTACAGTAATAAAGGCAAAACTGGGGGATCCCTTAAAGTTGCTCAGAATTGAAAGTCTTTCACAGACAAAATTTGTGAAAAATTTGAAAGTATCCATCCCATGATTGAGAGAACAGAAATGATGTGTGACAGCTGGAGAGCAGGGTACACATCGTCAGCACATCGCCTGATTCACTTAATTTTCTCTAATAAATTGGATCCCCCCAGAACAGTCACTTCATCTCAATGTTTTTAATCTATTAATAATACTAGTACTACCAGTTATACAACTTGGGAGTATACCTTACATTAAAAGGTGAGAAATAAATTTAAAAAAAAAGATTTACTCTTCTCCCTCATTTATTTCTTAGGGTCAAGTTTCACATACATGCACTTGAAAGAAATAATGAGCTGCGATTTGTGAATCAGGATAAACTGGTTTGCACCAGACATTTGAGGAAAGTAGCTGGCTAAGGGCAGGGCAGACAGCTGTTCTGAGTTCCCAAGAGTCCTGCACCTCTTGAGGTTCCAGTTGGGAGCTTGGAAGGTTTCTGACCAACCCTGCACAGTTCGTGGGCCGCCATGGAAATGTTACACAGAAATACGGCACCTAAGTTTATCCCCAGGATGCAGGGAGAACTAAGAATGTAAGGAGAGGTCTACTAACAAATGTGTATATTTTTATGTCATTATTTTCAACTGAAAGTACTGGAAGAATGCAATTCAGCTCCGTAGCAACCTTTTTGATTATCTTCCTTTATTGGCATTTTAACTTCAATCTACCTCCTTAGGGATATATCATAAAGATATTCTATGTAGCAAGTCATTAACTGAAGTTTTTACCGATGTTTACTGGAAAACCAACAAGATCCTTTTCCAAAGTATGGCCACCACATAGGCTCTTGAACTCCTTCAAGGCACCTGAGGTCTAGAAATTTCTATACCCTGGAACATTAGTATAACGTTGGACAAGTCAAAAGTGCTCCATAAATATTTTAGGAAATAAAAACTTGCCATTACCTAAAATAAATACAAGGGATATATTGTGTTTGTTTTGATGAATGCTACTGAAAATAAATTCTCAATATATATTCTGACTAATCTTTTTTGTATCAGTTTATGATAACCATTTCATGTCCTGCCAGTAAACAACCTTGGTAAAACTTAGAGTTTGAAGAATCCTGCCTTTGTCAGGATGCCTAGACACTACTGTGTGGACTTGGGGAGTTATTTGGACCTAACTTTGTCTCAACTGAGAAAATTTTGAAAAAAAATTTATCAAGCATAGGGAAGAACCACAAATATTAAAGAGATAATATACATACTTAGTGTACTTATTAACAGCAATTAGCTAAACAACCACTGCACCAGGATATGACTGATACATACAGTGGTAAAATTTGATTCTTTTCAGGATTCTGGTTGCAAACCAAAGTATAGAAGAACCCAGTCAAATTCAGGGTTAGGTTTAGTGCTGACCATGTGGAAAAATTTGATTTGGTTTCCTCTTAAAAAAAAAAAAAAAAAAAAAAGCAGATAACTCAGCAGGCTAAATCACCTGCTTAGGCAGACTGCAGAGGCCAGGGTTCAATCCCTAGTGTACTGTGCCAGTCCCATCTCTAGGTTACACTAAGACAGTGATTGAGACTGGGCATGGTGGCACAGGCCTGTAATTCCAGCTCTTGGGAGGCTAAAAACAGGAGATTCACTATAAATCCAGTCTACATAGTGAGACCCTGTAGACCCTGTCCTAAAATATATTTTTAAAAAGTATCAGTAATTTCAATTTTTAGTAAAAAGTTTCAAAAACTAATTTGCGAGGGTAAATGCCATTTGTCAGAGCAAAAACATTTCAGAGGTAGCGCTGGAGATGAGCAGAAACTTTGATTTTGGGTAAAATCTGACAGTCTACCACTTTCTGGCTAGCCTTGTATTGCTTTGAAATCTGATATTGCTCTTTCTCAGTGCCGAAGATCTCACCGTCCTGGTTGTCACTGCTTCTGCTTAGAGTAAGCATCAGTGAAATGTTTGGGGATTTTTATGTCACTGAGATTAATTTTTGTGGAAATGGCAGTGACAAATTTCTAGTACATTCTTTTTACTTTTATGTATTTGGTACAGGGCCTACAGGGTCTCACTACATAGATTGGACTTATAGTGATTTCTATTTTCAGCATCCTAAGCTCTGGGATTGTAGGCATACACCACCATGCCCAGTCTCAGTTGCCAGCTCAGTGTGCCCTGGGGGTGGGGCCAGCATGCCACGCTAGGAATTGAACCCAGAGCTGCTGTGCTCTGGCATGTTCTATGCAGAGGAATGTACTTAAGGTTAAGAGGCAAGTCACAAGTAGCAAGCTACCCGCTAACTGCTGCATGAAGACCACTCTCTTGCCTCCTGTTATGGTTTATGTCTAGTTGTCCCCCCAAAGCCTCATGCAGTCATGGAACAAGGACTTCTATAGATTGAGACTTGACTCATGAGTCACTGGGATGACGTATTTTAGTACTGATCTAGAGTTTGAGACTTGAATGATGATTCACTGGGATTACGTGTTTTACTACTGTTGGGATTATGGTCTGAGTACTGCTGAGACTATGGGTGTGGACTGAGATAATAGGCTAAAGCAGAGAGCCTGAATATAATATAAAGAGAGACAGAGAGACAGACTAGTGCTGTTGCTCTGCTGCCATGATTGCTGTTGTTCTCTGTTTCCCTGGTTGGTCAATTGCCTCTGGTGTGATTGTTGCTGTTCCACCGCCATGAACTGGATGCTCTCTACCCTATTCCAGTCAGCCTTGGGCCAGCCGAATATGGACTGAAACCTCCAGTTACTGTGAGCTAATAAACCTTTCCTTCCTTCATTGTGAGTGTCGGGTATTTGTCCCAGCAACGAGTAAAGAGTAAGTAAGACACCTCCGTTGCACCCAGTGAGGATGATCAAGATGGCCTGGGGAGTGATGCTAGCTCTAAGCTTCCTGATGTGCTAACTGAAGGGATTTCTGTCACGGCCCAACAGCTTTGGGCACACATCTTCGGCAGGGTAGGATCTAGGCATACTTTGAAGCTTAACCACCATTCTTGTCACCACCAACTAGTTTTGTGACAGTAGCAAGAATCTTCTTTTTCTTCCCCCCTTGATTTAGGAGCTGTGGCCTTTTTCTCGTACAAAGCCTTTCTGAAACACATGCAGCTCACGAGCATCTGTCCATTCCTCCAACCACAACAGGATTCCAGCGGCAGCGCAGCTGCCCCTTCTTGGAATCGAGCCTTCATACAACCCTCTTTATCGGTGCCAGTGGCATCAGGCTTCTCAGCTTTGACTTTCTTCTCTTTAGTGCCTAGTGTCTTAGGTTTTACAAGTAGACATTCTCCCTCACCCATCGGGATACATTCTCAAAATTGCATTGTTGGATGATTTTGCCATGGTAACAGAGAGGACACACACAAAGATGGCTGCAGTGTTACTGGGAAATGTACTCTCCTCGGAACATGATAGGTCAGTAATTGTTATGATCATTTTTTTTTTGCCTAATATACCACAGTACCTTTTTCCCTGTCTTTTCTAAAGTTTAACATTAATAAACTTGAGTACAATGAGTAGCTATGATCTCATACATTGGGAGACCTAAGGATGATAGTTGGATAGAGCTATGAAACAACTCACTTCCAACTTCAGAACTCATTTAGATTCAACAAAATCTCGATACAAGGTCAAATGTATGTTTCCAATGTCTAGCTTATCATACATGTCCAGTAAATGCTGGATTTTTTAGTGTTGATGAACAAATAGAATATTTCTTTGTGGTAGATTACATCTGTAATGCTCAATATATGGGAAAACTTATTCCCCAGGGAAAAATTAAAATTTTCCATCTTTCCTAATGGGTAAAGGATGTTACTGGTTTCTAAGAAGGAGAGGGCAGAGATGTAGTCAACTTCCCTGACAGGTCCCTGTTCATATCACCACAGCACCTCAGGCAAGAGGAGGCTTGAAGCAGATTCAGCCTCCAGATTCTCCAGTAACTTATCCTTTAGCTATAAATTATTTTGGTTAATTCTACCTTCATCACTTTTAATTCATTGTGTCTAAATGGCATAATAAGACCAGTTGATCTGAGTAATAACTAAAATCGGAAAACAAATATTTGCTCCTGTTTGCTTTGTTTCGATTACTTGAAATCATTTGGTTCAAATTCAGAAAAAACTGAAACTTTAAAAGGAATATCATTTTTTTAAAAAAATGGAGGAGTATATGTCTAACCACAACACTTCTCAAACATTAACACACAAAAGGATAACATTTGGTTAATCAAAGGTTCTACTATGAGATCAGATCCAGGTAAAAAGACCTTGTGTTCCTGGGGAGGAATCGTTGATCCAGCCCTCAGCTGAGCCATTAGGGCAGGTAGCTGACACGGGGGTTTCTTTTCTCTTTATCTTTCCTGGTCTTTGGCTGCAAATGAGTAAGGCAGCACCCACTTGATTTGGATGAAAACATCTAAGTAGAGAAAACTGCAGTCCTGCTCTTCAGACTGTTCTGTAGCGTGCATGTTGCAATGCGGTCCGTGACACTGTGGTCTTGGAAGCACCTGGACCCCGGGAAGGCACTCCTCCCTGGCCTTGGGCCTAACTCCAGTGCCTTTTCTTGTCTAAAACTGCTGTTGATTGAATGAGAGATCAGACATTTAGACAACTTCCAGTCTGACATGAACAGGGTTAGCTGGGGGAGAGGCCTCCGTGTTGTTTCTGCCTATGACTTTTGCAATCAGATTTGCATACCATTGAAGGCTGCTCCCAGGGGTGCCTTTGGGACACAGGGACAGTAAGGCAACAGTGAGGCCAGACCTCCAACAAGGTCCCACTCAGCCTACTTTTCCATCTCTTGCTTGCGTTTGTTTTTCTACCCTGCAAATCAGATGAAAAACCCAAGAAAAACAAGAGTAGGCAATAATAGTGCTTACTCCGGCTGGAAAATTCTAGTCCAAAACAGCAGGCCTGGTTTTGATTACATCTTGTAATCAAACTGTGTACAGTATGACTTGACTTAATGTCTCAGGAAATGTTAATCTGCACATTGGAAAGCTTGATTTTAAAGATTGTACGATCCATTGACTTGAACAAGAAGTCACAGTTCATCACTTTTTCCTCAGTGTTATGTTACTGCTTAGGAAAGACTCTGTAGGATAATTGGGTAGTTGGTTAATAATTGGGTAATATTCACTTTGTACGCATCGTGGAGGAAAGAACTGAAAGAGCAGAGGAAAGGCAGTGCTGCCATGCTGCTGAACTGAGCTAGGTCAAAGCAGTTTTGATATGTATCAACTCTAAGTCTATGTGCAGTTAAATTTGCATTTCAAGAGACAATAAATTCAATGTCCTTGGACTTCAGTCTGCTTATGTTTTTTAAGTGCTATGTACACTGTGATTTATTATAAATACTTTGAGGTCTACATATATAAAAGGGGGGTTGGGAACAGTGGTGTACAAATGTACTCCCAGCATTTTGGAGACTGAGGCAGGAACATTGCAAGTTCAGCCCTTGTCTCATAAATAAAAATAAGAAATAAAAAGTGGCTGGGGATATAACTCAGTAGAAAGCCCCTGGATTCAACTATAGGACAAAAGGAAACAGAGAGAAAAGGAGGGGGAGGGAGAGAGACAGAGAGAGGTGGAGAGAGAGAGTAAGACAGAGGCAGACAGACAGAGACAGAGAGAGGGAGAGAGAAAGAGAAAGAGAGAGAAATATATATATATATATATATATATATATATATATATAGAGAGAGAGAGAGAGAGAGAGAGAGAGAAACAGAGAAGGACAGAGATAGGCAGAGACAGAGAGATCACCTATGTTCCTATCATCTATCTTGTTTTTGCTAACAGGTGATAATGCAGATTTCATCTCTTTACACATTTTAGACCAGAGAGAGGGATTTCTGTTTTTGCTGATCAAGTTTGAAGTTACATCATCACTGTTTCCCATTGCTACACCCAGGATAAATCACAAGTAGCTATGCAAGAAGTCAGGAAACAGCCCAATGGCATTCAGCCACTACACATGGACATATCTAGCCATGTGGGAAAACACATACATGTGCTGACATTATCCAATAAAAGGTATAACCAGTAATGCAAACAACTTTTCGTTCCAAACATCTCATTGTGCAGTTCCTAATTCAATTAACTAACACAATCATCTGGAGCATGTGTCAGATTCATTCATTAAGTCAATCGCTTCTTTTACTTTTGTGTCATTTATTTTGAGACATGTGATGCTAGCCAGTGTTCTAGTGGTGGCTACATGGATCCTAACTACGAAGTTGCATACCCTCATAACTTGATACAGCCACCAGGACTCAATATTTCAAGCCATAACAGTTCGTATAAAGTAGCTGAAGTTACACAATCTCTAACTATAAATAATATTGATTTTAAGGTAGTATATTAGAATACAGTGTCCTATAAGAGTTGATTAACAATTGGTGACAAGATACGATTACCGACTTGTTACTACTTAGGAGCCATATATAAACATTCCTATTTCATAAGTCATAATCTGCTAGATTTTATTTGGTATTATCTTAATGGGCTCTGAAGGAAACAAACAGATTTCTATCCAAATCACTTAGACCCTAACAAATGGATGCTCTTTAAATTGTCTTTGCACATTTATCCAGATTTCTCTCTCCTAGAAAAAATTAGGATACTAGCTCTAAAGTCTTACCTGGGGGAAAAAAAAAAAAGAAATAATACACCTTACTTTAGAATGCATGTTTTGAGAAAGGGAAAAAAATTTGCCTTGATCATCATTGCCAAAACTTCAAATCTTTGTTTCTAGTACTAAACTCTACCCTGGGAAACAAGAAACATGTTTAAATACAATTTTATTTTTTATTTTGTTATTTGTCCATTTATCTTTATTTTTGGGGTGGGACCGGGGTTCAAACTCATGACCTTGCACTTGCCAGGCAGGCATTGTTGCCATGAAGCTTTCTCCCCAGTCCCTAAATACATTTTAGGAAGGAGTAGTGGTTAAAAACAACAATGAAAACAAAACTTGCCATTGTGCAACAGTTTTACCGAACAAGAGCAGATGGAAGAGCAGCTCAAGATGAGTGATAAGAGGCAGAGCCCCGAGGGAGGATGGGTGGGACAAGTGCTGTCTGAGAGGCTGCCCCTGGCCTGTGCACTAGTATGTCGTGCTGTATGATACAACAGCTTTGATAGCTCCGGTTGATCAAATAATTGTTATACTTGAGTGAGGCCATTAACATCTCATTTTATAAGTCTGATTTAGAAATATCATTTACATTTCAGATATGAGAGATCTGGACAGTAGTTCAGAGATAGATAGATAGATAGATAGATAGATAGATAGATAGATAGATAGAGATAGATAGATAGATAGATAGATAGATGATAGATAAAAGATAGATGGAAGATAGACAGACAGACAGATAGATAAAAGATGGATGGAAGATAGATAGATAGATAGATAGATAGATAGATAGATGATAGATGATAGACAAAAGATAGATGATAGATAGATAGATAGATAAAAGATAGATGGAACATAGACAGATAAAAGATAGATGGAAGATAGATAGATAGACATAGACAGACAGATAGATAGATAGATAGATAGATAGATAGATAGAGATAGATAGATAGATAGATAGATAGATGATAGATAAAAGATAGATGGAAGATAGATAGACAGACAGACAGACAGATAGATAAAAGATGGATGGATGATAGATAGATAGATAGATAGATAGATAGATAGATAGATGATAGATGATAGACAAAAGATAGATGATAGATAGATAGATAAAAGATAGATGGAAGATAGACAGATAGAGATAGATAGATAGATAGATAAAAGATAGAAGGAAGATAGATAGATAGATAGATAGATAGATAGATAGATAGATGATAGATGATAGACAAAAGATAGATGATAGATAGATAGATAGATAAAAGATAGATGGAAGATAGACAGATAAAAGATAGATGGAAGATAGATAGATAGAGATAGATAGATAGATAGATAGATAGATAAAAGATAGAAGGAAGATAGATAGATAGATAGATAGATAGATAGATAGACAGACAAATGGATAGATAATATTAAGAACTGCATCCAGGACCTTTGCACTGAGTTCTGCAATTGGCTCCTTTCATTACACATACACATACAAGCCACTAGCACAATCTTTCTTGACAGAAATAGAATCTTAGTAGGTACAGCCATTGTTGATATTATCTCTTTTGTCCAGAAACAATAACATTTTGCATAAAGTGACTGAGATGACACAACATGTACCTATGAAGTGATAAAACTGACTTTTAAGCTGGCTCATTAGAATATAGTAACCCTTATGAGTTGGTTGACAACTGGCGGCAACAGAAGATTACTCGTACTTTCTGTAGGATGACTCTGAAAAGTTTAGGGCCAACGAGATAGCTCAGCAGATAAGTACCTGCTTAGGCAAGTGCAGGGAACAGGGTTCGAACCCAAGCAACACATGCAGCACTGGCCCTGCTCCTGGGCATGCTGAGCCAGCGACTGAGTCTGGGCATAGTGGCATATGCCCATAATCACATTGCTGGGGAGGCTGAACAGAGGAGGATCACTGGGAGTCCAAGCTATATAGTGAGACCCTATACCAATTAGATAAAAACAAAGTTTACAAGCATTTTTATTCCATGCATCATAATCTAGTAGAAATTATGGACCATGGAAAACTTGCATTGTTGCTTTTTTTAAAAATAGCATAACGTGATAGACATAAACGATGACAAAGATAAGAATTAAAAAATCTCTGCCCCCCTTAATTTCTACTTGTGCCAAAAAGGAAGGTTATTAATCTGACTTTATTTTTTACCATGATAAAATATATGGTGGTATACATGTGTAGTACATGGCTTGTGAGGTGGCAAGTTCCCAGTCACCAGCCTCATCAGCCGTGCTTCTAGCGAGAGCTTAGCATTGTGTAGCATCGTGGTAGAAACCTGCGTCAGAATTAAAGATCACATTGCAAGAGATAGGAAATGGAGGGGAACAGCAGGCCGGCCGCACCCAGTACAAGTGTCTCCTGAGAACTAAGAACTCCCTGCATTCTTCGGGAGGGTCACACCTTCAAGGACTTCCCACTGGCCCCCACTTCAAGATCTTTACCACCTCTCAGTACTGCCACACTCAAGATCAAACCTCCAGCGTTTGAAGTCTTAGGAAACTGTAGCACTGCCGCATCAGTGTACATTGATTCTGTAGCCAATATCAGCTAGTTATAAAAGTTGGAGACGAAAAGAGATGTTTCACTCTGTAACTTACTGACCTCCAGAGCTAGGTACTTCAATCTCTGCTCAGTGGGTCCCACACTGACTAAGCAAAAGCACTCTGAGTCATTGAGGACAAGAATATCCTTGACAGAATGCTTACTGAAGGAACCAGGAATATCATCAGGTGTTACCACTTCAAAGGGTAGAAATTGATCTGCTCTAGAATTCCTTGACTGGGAGATTCAGAAATCTATTTTTGATCTAGGGCAGATAATGTTATGGCTGTGTCTAGATGTTCCCCCAAAATCTCAGGCAGTCATAGGTGGGGCTTTTCTCAGAGGTGGCTGGATCTAGAGTGTGTGCTGTTAGCGTGGATTTAAGGTGCACTGCTAGGGTTAAAGGCATGAGTTCTACCCAATCTATGTGGCCAAGGTAGGACCTGAAGGGCAGAAGTAGCTGGGGTGGTCTCTCGAAGCCCTGATACCTCTGTCTGCCACAAACTCTGTCCGACCCATGCATTCCGGTGCCCTGGCCAGGAGCCAGCTGACTATGAACTGAAACCTCTCCAAACTCAGCTACCTAAATCTTTCCATCTTTACCACTGAGTGGCAGGCGTTTTGTCCTGGCAAGAAGTGACTGAGACAGACCAATGTTTCTCTAGGATTTCGGCACTGGAACAACTCATTCTCCTGATTGTCTTCCTTCCTCATCCCTCCCTGCCCATCACGTTCTGCATGGGAATCTTTTGGATTCATGCATTAGGCTGTTCACAGGTCAGCTCACTCAGTGGAAAAACATGACGAAGCATGCTACCTCCGCATTACACCATGTGTATGTGCGTGCGTCCGTGTGTGTGTGTGTGTGTGTGTGTAAGCCATTTCTTCTCAATCTTCTTCACATCAAAGTGGTGCGACAATGTTTTAGTTTTAGTTTTTAATTCATTCTCTATCTACGAAAGGACTAAGTAATCATGCTCTATGCAGCCCTGTGCAGAGTGAGTCAGATGGATTTGGGAACAGTCTCCACTGAAATGAGGACTATCCATTTATTTTAGCAGCAAGTATGGCAGGTAGTTGAAGCTGTAGTAATCTTCCAGAAAGTTCTAAGCTGAACTTTTGGTACTCTCATCGGTTATATTCTTCTACATGCACATTCTGCTTTCTCTTCTCCCACAGATTCCTTTGAGATGAACGAACGACTCCCATGCTGAAAAGGTAAATGGACTGCGCACATGAATGACGAGCGCATTTGTTAATGTGCCATAGGATGGCAGCATAAAATGAGGGTTTCTATTTGCATGGGAAACATTCGATTTTTTTAAGTACGAGGGAACATTTTTGAAATAGAATTCTTTATTCAGAGTAAAATGGCTGAGGTGTAAATCCAACTGCTTCCAGCTTTCTCCCCTACTTCTGACCCTGCCCCCCTGAAAATTTTGTCTTTATCTTAAAATCAGCCATGTAACTGAGTCTCTAAAATGCATGCACACCACGCTCAGGGGAGTGGAATCTCAACAGTCTTTCATTCAAGTTAACTCTGCTACTCAAAAAAACTAGTGAAACAAATTATTGCTCTTGGAAAATTACACACATTTTGTTTAATTGTGTATAAATGAAGCTAGAGGGAGCATAATTCTGTAATTTTCAAGCCAGGAATGGAGGTGAACAGGTTTCTAGGCATTTGACTAATACAGTGCTTATGAAAGTGGCTCACATTATCCCTACAATTAGGGAACCATAATACAGGCCTGATCCCACAGAGCACTTCATTACTTGGTATGTTGGAAACTTTTTTCTTTAAATGCGAGAAAATTTTTAAATGTGGACTACAGCTAATCTCCCAATGCATGTTAAGTGAGCCATCCAAAGAACAAGAAAGTTTCTTGTACTACTTTAAGTTGAACCTTAAAATAGCAGTAAACTTACCTGCAACTCATCATCAACCACCCTGAGTGACATACATTTTTTGAAGTGAAGATATTTCACCCTTACAGCATGACACCAGCTGTGCTAATCAATCTGAAACTATGTACGCTCTATGAGTTCTACACACATCATAGGAGCTGAATAAATGGTTGCCTGGAACAGAAAATCTGTCCTTTAAAGATATAGTAACACATTTTATTTTTCTATCGAGTTTCATAAAATGTCATTCTAAGTGGTCCAAGCCAACCAATGAGACTGAAAAATAATTTATAACATAGCCTGTTTTACCTTTAGGACTCCTGCCTCTGGTGGAGCCTACAGATGATTATGAAACCCTTACAGGAAAGACTACTGGGTTCCAGATCAGACCCTTAGATCTGGGTCTAAAAAAATGCAAAATCAAAGATTCATGGTAAGGAACGTTGAGGTCAGCATTATCAACAACATTCTCATAGGTAAGCACATGGAAGACGCTGACTATAATATTCAAAAGTAGTCCACCTTCGTCTCATGTTGAGACTCCCTGGTGACATTAAGAAAAAGAAGTCTTACACCACTCAACACAAGGAAAAGCATAAACAAAGGGTTATGTTGACTGGAAATACTGTAGGTGATGAAAATGGGAAAATAAGTCATCTCCGTTGGGAGCGCCCTTCAGCTGAATGTAGTCCTGCAGTGTGTGGCCACCACTTTGACGGACATGACCACCGCAAGCGTTGTCTGGCTTATTGCTTTAACAAGTGACAAAAACATGTGCTGCTAAAAGTAAAAGACTTTGTCTAACAAGACAAAATATAAAAAATAAAATGACAATGTAAACATATCAGCTATGTTGATTGCTCAGCTTCCTAATTGAAAACTGCCTACACGTAGCTTCAAATTACATAGAATAAAATATCTTGAGCAACCTCTGTGTTCATGTTGCTAGTGGTCTTAGGAGGGGAACAAGAAATCGAAGATGAGATCATTCTGGACTGGGCGTAATGGCAACTATTGTCTGCTGTACGACCGACAGGCCCAAATTCTGGACTCCAGAATTTGTGCTCAAACCATAAGTGGCAGTCAGCATCACACAAGACCTCTAGAGGCATACACATGAAGAGCCTGGCAGCTGTCCTGAAATAAAACTCTCAACAGGCAGAGAGAATATGAATGGTAAAGGTGCAGAAATAAGCAGCTGTGCTACTGGGTGTGACATTTCTACAAAGGCAAAAGGGTTTCTTAGACTATGAATTGGTGGGTTTCATTATTGAGGTTTATTATTTCAGGCTACACACGACCTGGAGACTGTCAGTATCCATGCCTACACTGGATGAAGACTAGATGATGCTGGGCCTCTCATCCTTTCGTATAAGCTGCCTCCCACCATTGCATCTCCACAAGCCTTTAACACATTTATTCAGATATGATGAGGTCAACAGATCCAATGACTGTCATCAGTACAGTTGGCTATTCACAGATCCCGTGAGAACAGACCTCATATGGGGGCCACTGAGAAGCACCAGGAAGTAAGGGAGATGGGAATGCAGGCGGAAGCCTTCCAGGGGTCCTAGATGGGAAAGAAAGAGCCAGGTCATAATTAGCCTAATAGTGTCTGTGGGCCTCGGCGTGTAAGGGCTGTCCCTGGCTCTGGGGTGATCAGAGCAGGACATTGGTGGCCTTGAGAGTGAGTCCACTAAGGCTGGAGCCAGAGGGGTAGAGTGTGGGCTCAGCGTTGGCTGGCTTGCGTATGAAAGACACGCTCACAGCTAAGGTTTTGCTATCTGGAAATTAACATACCCTCCTATCAGGGTTAGCAAGACTCCAAAACACCAAAAGGACAGCATAAAAAAGCACTTTTTTATAGATACAAGATATTGACACTTCATTTTCCAAACAATATCAGCACAAAACATTTATTTCTTTTTAAAAGAAAGGTTTTCTTTGTTTATTTACTTATGTATTTGCCTCTTTTTCTGAAAGAGACTTTTTAAAAAATCACAATTAATGCAACACCATGCTAGGTAGGCAAGAGGAAAGAGCAGGATAGAGTTATTTCTCAGGATTGTACTTAATCAAGAGGTGAATTTCTGTGTTATAATCTCTTTGAGTCTATTTTTTTCCAATCTACAAAGTAAAGAGTGAATCTATTTCAGGGTTGTTACAGAGATTAGGCAAAAATAATTAGAGACATACATTTTAGGTTGACAAGTAATTTCCCTAACATTGTGTTTGGCACATAGTACCTGCTTAATGCTGTTTATGTGCTTTATTTCGGGAAGATAAAAAAATTTGACTTAAACTGGGGACTTTCCTTCGAAGAAGCCAGATGCCAGAGGGATTAGGTCTACAGGGCTGGAGACCACACAGATAATGATAGGGCATTCGACAGGTATTGCCACCTCACAGTGAGCTGAGGCAGGCTGGAAAATGACAGAAATACTTAGCCTTTTAGAAATATCTTCTCATTGAAATGTTTGTAATCAGCTATATTCACTATAAAAAAATAAACTTCCATTCATTTTGCAAGAATCTTAAAATCATTAAATATTCACCTGGATAAGAAATATCACAAGTAATATTCCATTGCCCTTCAAGTTCAGTGAGGAGTCAGGACATAAGAGAACCTATACTGTAATATCTTATAACTTAGTGGTTTCCCAAATTTTCTGTTCAAGGGGATTATGCGGCTACACAGGAAAGGGGCCAAAGATACATAGTGTGCCAAAGGAGAGTCACCTAGAAAGAAAACATTGTCTCAGGCTTTCACAGAGAGCAAACTGGGCAAGCAATGGCCGTGACTCATAAAGAAGGTTGACACCAACAACAATTCTACAAATCACTGTGAGTGGTTCCAAAGTAAATCCTGAGATTTGACTGACCTTGGGATATACAAAAGTTACATGTTTTGCTATACAGGTCTTGCTTAAACTTGCCCTTAGCCAACCAGCAGAAAAGTTTAACCACAAGGCATAAAATGGAAAGCTAGATTAGAATGCTGAGCTGTAAAAGGCTTAAATCAATCAATAACTTTCAGCATTGAGTGTTGTCAGTTTTACCAACAACCCACTGCGATTATCAAATATTGGCTTATGTATACAACTACTTTCTCTTAGCTCAATGAGAAAATTTTTTCCTACCAATAATGATTAGAAAGATTATAATATTTACACCCTGTGCTCTGTCTAACTAATAGGAGGACAACAATACGCATCATAACAAATATTGGGAATGTACTACTAACGTGTTTTGAAACTGTCACATTTTTATTTGTTATTAAAAGCAATAAAAAAGAAATCTCACGAATAATGGACCTGTGCTATAACAATAAAATTGATTCTGAACATGCCTTCTCATCCATCTTCATCAACCTGTTCAAGAATATGCGCATAGAGATATACACTTTAATGTCTTTGGCTACATTTAAATGCAAATTCTAATGAATATTAGCATGTGGAATGATAAGTCCCCTCACCAGCAGACATCACTTCAGATATTCTGAACCTATCTCTTCCTATAACAACTGCTTCAGTGACAAGTTCTACCCAGCTTCGTTCACTTTTGTCCAGGTGGCACCAGGACCTCACTTCAGCCAGGTAGCTCTGGCCTCCTGCCCAGAGGTTTCTCTGATCTTGCAACATGAAGGTGTTCTGTAAACTCACTTGAGGCTCACATTTGTACAGTGGCGCAAATAAAGGACTGACAATATGCAATGTACTAATTATTGTATTGTCCTACTAACCTGTTATGAAACTGTCTCATTGCTGTTTCCTTCTCATCAATATTAACTTAAAGAGAAAAAAGTAACTTTAAAAATGCATAATGTATATAAGTAACAATCGATCAATCAAGGACTGAATGTTTCCACCCTGGAGACGAACAAACTGAGCTTAGAAAGATGCATCAGTACATCCTCATTCTGAGGATCTGAGACGCATTTCAGAGGGCATCTCAGAGGACCCCACAGAAATGAGGCTGGCTCTCCTCAAGGCCACTCTCTGGTATCACCAGCCTTTCCTCCCAGTGTTACCCTCCTATCTTTCCTTTCTGCTTTTAGGGACTTTTCCCAGGCAGAAGACAAACCAAGTCTACTTTGGGGGAAGAAGGAACAAGTGCCAAGAAAACAGACTCCTGTAGACAAAATGCTGGTGCTAGATTTAAGTGTTTGTGGGGATCCCAAGGCAGGCAGAAGGTGCGTGCCCACCATGTCGGGCATGCAGCAACAGTAGAATCACCAAGACCTACATCTGGGGAGGATTTGAATGACAGCAAGGGGAAAGGGACACGGTAGGAGAGGCAGCAGCAACCGCACCAAATAGCTGTCAATGTGTCACTACAGGCAACAAAGACTGGAGACAGATAGTTTCCAACGTATGTACTATCCTTGTCAAGGTGACTGTATTCCATAAGATACATATCATCAGTGATTACCATTAGAGACCATGTGCTTTGACCACAATAAAATTCAACTTGAAATATGTAGGGGCTAAGGGTTAAACTCCCTGGTGGAAAGCACGTTCAGGATGCATGAGTCTGTCTGTGTCCTTGATCATCTGTCTAATTTCTGCTTTATTGACTTGTGTCATTTTATTTGTTTTATTTATTCTTTATGGAATTTGAGGGGGTTTTGTGAGAACTGATTTTATACTTCTGTTCTGTCCTTTCTAATAAATTTATAAGCCTTGGAAGTCTTTGAGTTACAGTGTGAAGCACATTCCAAAAAACTCAGTAGCATTTTTATTTCCATTCAGTTTGAAATATTTTGTAATTTTCTTTTGTCTTTGACCCAGTAGTTATGCAGAAATGTGGAGTATTTAATTTCTAAAAGAGCAGTGGCCTTTCTGGGTTTCTTGGTTTTCCATATGTTCATTCTATCTATCTATCTATCTATCTATCTATCTATCTATCTATCTATCTATCATCTATCTATTCATCTCTTTGCTAAGAACTGAGCACAGGGCCTCATGCATCCTAAGCGTGCATTCCACCAGTGAGTGTAACCTTGAGCCCCTACACATTTCAAGTTGAATTTTATTGTGGTCAAAGCACGTTACGTCTAATGGTAATCATTGATGATATATGTCTTATGGATGGAAGAGCACAGTATATACATTGGAAAATACTTGCCTGCAGTCTGTGTTGTAGTGAAGCGCTGACAGCTATTCAGGAAGGTTGCTGAAACTGTGCACATCTCCCGGATCCCTTAAGGTTTTCAATACTGTATCTATTCTTTTATCCATGAATTTCTGAGCAAGAGCGTTATTAAACTCTATGACTATAACCACAGAATTATCTACTTACTCCTTTGACTTTGACACACTTTGCGCATATATATGAGCATTACGTTTTGCTGATGAAGGGACCCTTCTATCTTTGAACCATTCCTCTTTATCTCTTCTAATGCACCTCAACTTGAAATCAACATCACCTTATAAAATATACCTCTTTCAAACCTTTTCTAATTGTGCTTGTATTTACTTCCTATGTTTTTGCCAGTCTTTCACTTAAGGAATGTGTGCTTTTGTCTTTCTACATATCTGACCTCTATTAAAAAGGAAACAGTAAGTTTCCCATTGAACTTGTACTTATGACTATCACCTGGTCATTCTATAGCAAAGAAATGGCTATACTGGTAGTAAAACTTACTACGATATTAAACTCATGTCTTGAAAACCAGTGAAAGATATAACTAAAGCTAAAGGATTCGCTGAGATATCCCGAAGCTTCTGTGCCTGATGACCAAGTTAACTGACTAACGGACAACCACTATAGTCCAACGAAGATACAGTGATCTTTGGTCATCAGAAATACAGGTCCAGGTTTCTCTATTGGCTAAGCCACTGAGTGGTGGTGGAAGTGAATAAATTTTAGAGTGGGTAATGAAGCACAGGATGATGTCTATCAGTTATGTCCACAAAACCAGGTAAAACAAAGACTAAAACTTGTTCCATGCATTCTTTTAAAAATCATTCTTATAGTAATCAGAGCTGGCTGACCCCCTGAAAGGCCTTTACTTATAAATAGATTAGATTTAGTATAGCATCAGACAAAACAGACAGGAAGGGGGTAGGATCTGTCTGGATCCTCCTGGACACCACTCCCACCCTTCTCTGCTGCTCTTCAGGGTCCCTGCTCAGTGTATATCTGTATATGAGTCTTTAATTCAGGATTTTTTTTTCTTCAAGAGAGGCGTGAGTTGGTGGTAGAACGTACGTCATTGGTTGCTAAATATTATTTCAGTTATTTCCTCCTCATAGGCTTATGTGTTAGATACTAATGTGGGATTTATAGAAAAGGTTCCGAAACTTGGTATGTTCCCTAAAATTCCTTGCCTTGGCTGAAGTTAAGTTTTGCTGTGAAGATACCATGTTCCTTTATGCTTCTCAAGGATATGTGCATTCTCATTAACTAAATATTCCATGCATTCTTGCGTGGGAGAGATGGTTCAGTGGTCTAAAGTATCTGCTTAGGAAAGCTTAGGCAACCAGAGGGACTGTGGTTTGATCTCCAGTACCCACATGTTGCACCAGCCCCACCCCCAGGGCAGACTGAGGCAGCCATAAAAAATATGTATATATATATATATATTCCATTCATTCTTGTTTCATCAGTAGTGGCCTATAAGTCACAGACATTCTTCTAGTGATGGGAACACAAAAATTAACAAGACCGGGATGGCTTCTGCTTTCTCAGAACTTAGGCTCTCAGTCAGGGATAGATAACATGAAACTAGCGTGTCAGAGTATGTCATGGACAGTGTCAAATGCTGTAGGTTGGTTTGCTAAATATGTATTCTGACCAGTGTCTCTTCCTATTCTATAAACGCTAAAAAGCGAAAAATCATTGTCTAATTTCACTTCAGGAAACCATTGGAGTTCAGGGTTTTCAGGCTAACACACTGTCTCTAATAATTCAAGATTTTGTATGCAGTTAAGTGGAAGATCCCAAGCTTCGTCCTGGAACAGCATTGAGGAAGGGAGCCCGCTGTGCTCCAGCAGGCTCCTGGAGTCTGCTTCCACCCTCGCCAAGCATTCATTAGTTTGTGCTTCCTATTGAAAACAAGAAAACTGGTTCCGACATGTGATTGGTGCTTCGGAGCGTTAGCCTATCCTTTTTATAGACCAGGCCTAGTCACGTAGCCAAGCAGTAAGGACCATCCTAGGAAGCACGGGAAAAGGTCACCCCATTATCTGGCCTCAACTCTGAGAGATGCCCTGTTCACATTTCACGCCTTAATGCGTGTCAGGATGCCCTGATTCCTTCCTGCCAGTCAGTGCTTTCGCAAACTTAGACGAGGCTTAAATCCTGGAAGATTAGCGTAGGTGACCGCCTCTCCTGCTTGCGCTGTGCTACGCCGAGCCCCTTCCAACAGAATTTGGACATCGGGAGCCCTCCATCGC
The DNA here is from genome assembly GCA_004027025.1 of Myocastor coypus. Classification (NCBI taxonomy): domain Eukaryota; kingdom Metazoa; phylum Chordata; class Mammalia; order Rodentia; family Myocastoridae; genus Myocastor; species Myocastor coypus. Next base: position 20,966 of record PVJA010025357.1, read on the forward strand.
CCTGGGATCTGACAGCGCCGAGCTGCCCCCACAGCTATTGTCAAAGGCTGCGGGGGTTTCCGTTCAGTCATGCTATGGAGTTAATTTGCCTTCATATCCTGTCAGTCCCTACTGATCACCTAATTCCATCTCCGTTGTGGCGTGGATCCACAAACGACAGTTCCTCTGGGGCTGCCACTGCGTCAACTTCATCTGCTTCTAAGGGACTTTGGGAAATTGGTCCTAGTCTCACTGCAGCCATTATGTCTAGAATGATCAATCACGTATTATTTAAAATAAAGAAACAATTGTTCAAATCATGTCTTCCTCACGTTGGTTTGGTGACAACTCAGTGCTTTGAAATATTTCTTACGTAATAAGGCGTTCAGTGATGTTTGGTTTTCTGAAAGAGAGAGAAACCGTGGGAGAAACAGAAAAGAAGAGGCAAAATGTTTTGGGGAAGTTTTCAGTGAATGATCCATGTGTGGTAACCACCAGTTGATATTAATGATTCTTTTCCCACACATTCTATTCATTAATTACCTCAGCATCAAGGACATAATTATAGTCATCTTTTAAAAAGTAAAAGGTAACAGAAAAACTATAGGACTGGCCTAGAACCTGGTAGAAGTTGTGCTGCTGCTAGCGCAACCCAGAGACTTTCAGGTTCTGTTTCCTAGTGGAAGAATTCTGGACAAAAAGGTGTCAATAAAAAGTAGGAGGATCCTGTGGTGCTCATTGGCAGGTTCTCAGGACCTCCTGGTCTGTTGGGAGAATGGAGCTCACACCCAGGCTTTCACCATGATTCTCATGCTCTATGACAATAAACTAATCTTCAATTGATTGGTTTCTTAGACCACGGCTTTGAATTTTGCAGATGTTCACTAGAACAATGTTTCTATGTCAATCCTACAATGCTGGGCCAACCAGATAGCTCAGCGTACTAAAGCACCTGCTTAGCAC
>PVJA010025358.1:0-30856 GCA_004027025.1 Myocastor coypus
GAATCAGCACATGTTTTAAAATTCATGGCATCAGAATAACTGTGGGTTTTAGCACAACAGGAGAGTCTCATGCACACAGAAGCTTAGTGCTACTCGTCTAAGAAAATACAATTTTTCCATCTAAGATCACATTACATATATGCATAAATTTCCTTTCATTTTCTATTTATTTACATGAATAAAAATCCATTTGGTGATTCAAAAAAAAAAGGAAAAGGGACAGGGGAGAATGGTACACATACATTGCTTGAAATTTTTGTTTTCCTGTGGCACTGGGGATTGAACTCAGTACCTTGTGCTTGCTAGGCAAGCGCTTATTCTACTGAGCTATCTCCCCAGCCTGTTGAATATCCTTTAAAAAGCTTTCTTCATAACATTAATTTGGGACTTTCATTGTTGACCAGAGCTGAATCCTACTTGTAAGGAAGTCTCAGACATTCCTGAACACACTGAATCCCATAAAACTGGAGTTCTGCTAGGTACTGCATAAAGTAACAGCAATGTCTGCCACCAATTTTCTTTTTACTTTTCTTTCTTTTTTGCGGGACCAGGTTTCAAGCTCATGACCTTGCACTTGCCAGGCAGGCAACTGTGCCATGGAGCTATGTCCCCAGCCCCTCTACCACCAATTCTCACAACTAAAGAAAGTGAATCTAGAGCAGCTGGCAGTCATTGTGCAAAGCATACGAAGATGACCTACTAAGGCTGCAGAAGCAGGAGCCTGACGTGGCGTGGTTTCTTGTTCTTCCTGTCATGACCTTCTCTTTAGCTCAGTAGAATAAGCACTTGCCTGGCAAGCACAAGGTCCTGAGCTCAATTCCCAGTAACACACACACACACACACACACACGGATGTTCAAGCAACAAATACTCTCTTCGTTTCTCATACACTAGTTCAATATTTGTCTTACAATGGAAAGTTCTGACTAATGAGAGGATCCCCACTAAGGAAAGGGTTGGATATGTAAATTATAGTGGCTCTAAACAGATTAAATCAGTGCAAAGTATAGCTTTAGGGCCAAGCATGGTGATGCATGCCTATGATCCCAGCACTTGGGAGGCAAGAGCAGGAAGATTGCTACAATTTGAGGCCAGTGTGGTTACATAGTGACTCTGTCTTTTAAATTATTTATTTATTATTTTTGAAATACTTTTAATAAGAAATAACAGTGCCATAGCTTCAAAACACATTAGTAGTACATTCCCAATAATTGATACAATGCATATTGTTGTCCTCCTAGTAGTCATTCAGAGCACAGGATGCAAACATGATAGTTTTTAATTTTTTTTTTTTTTTTTTTAATGACCAGCTCAGCCTGCCTTGGAGGTGGGGCTGGTGCAACTTGTGGTGCCAGGGATCCAACTGCGGTCCCTGCAGCTGCCTAAGCTTTCCTAAGCAAGCACTTTAGACCACTGAGCCATTTTGCCACCCCCTAACTCTGTCTTAAAAAATAAATAAAGTAGAGCCTTTGGGGAATAATTCATTATAGCTATTACAGTTAAATGTTTATATTTATATAAATATATTCATATTGCTATATCTCAAGTCTTTTAAAATAGATAAAAATGTTAATGGCAATTTCTCTCTGACTGATGGTACTTTCAGTAACATTTGTTTTCTCTTTCATATCTTTGAGTGCTGTGTAATAGTCATTGTTATGGTTTATGTCTAGTTGTCCCCCTAAAGCCTCATGCAATCATGGAGTGGGGACTTCTATAGATTGAGACTTGACTCATGAGTCACTGGGATTATGTGTTTTAGTACTGATGAGATTATGATCTGAGTACTGCTGGGAATTATAGGTGTGGCCTGAGGCGGATATTCTAAAGCAGGGAGTCTGATGTAATTTAAAGAGAGACAGAGAGACAGACTAGCACTGTTGCTCTCTGCTCCCCTGATTGGTCGGTTGCTTCTGTCGCGATTGTTGCTGTTCCACCGCCATGAACTGGATGCTCTCTGCCTTGTTCCACTCAGCCTTGGGCCTGCCGAATATAGACTGAAACCTCCAGTAACTGTGAGCTAATAAACCTTTCCTTCCTTCATTTTGAGTGTTGGATGTTTGTCCCAGCAGTGAGTAAAAAGTGACTAAGACAGTCATGTATTCTTTTCTATCTTATTTTATCTCCCCTTCCTTGAAAACTAGCTTTTTAAAAAGTATTTAGCACAGGGTCTATTGGGTCTCACTACACAGATTGAACTCATAGTGATCTTCCTGTTGTCAGCCTCCCAAGCTCTGGAATTACAGGCATGCACCACCAAGCCCAGTCTCAATCTATCTCAGTGTGCATTGGGGGTGAGGCCGTCAATCAAATCTCAGTCCCTGAGCCTCCCTAAGCAGGCACATTAGTCCACTGAGCTACCTGGCCAGCCCTGAAAAATAACTTTAAATCAATCTCCGCCCCGCCACACACACACCTGCTTTTTTGAGACAGGCTCTCAGTACATAGCTCAGACTGACTTCAAACTTACTGTGTGGCCCTTCTAGCCTTGAACTTGCTGCAAACCTTCAGCCTCAGCTTTGTGAGTGCTGGGATTACAAGTCTGTGACACCATGCCACGCTGTTCTCTTAGTAAGTCTTGGGCCCCTTGGAATGACCTACCTGCTGCTGCATGGTAGAGATGGTCTTAGCCCAAAGAATTTTGGACAATTTCCTTCTTGCTGACTGTCCCCTCCCCGGGAGCCCCTGCCTATTATGAATTCTGTTGTTAGTACTATCAGGATGGTGTAGCTGCAAGACCCACACCAGAAACTACAGGAGCCAGCGGAGCAGAAGGGTAGTTTAGGGCCAGCCACAGAACTATTGGACCCAAATTCCTTGCTGGAGAAGCAAGTAATAGCAAGCTGGATATTCCGATAGTTAAATCCTCCCTCTCCTATATTCTCTGAGATGAAGACACGCAATGTGCATCCTTAAGAATTGTTCCAATTTGTGTGTAGATTAAGAACTGTTTGACTATATTTTTCAATGAAATGGAACAAACAAATTTCAAGCAATGTGGGCCGGCAAGATAGCTCAGCAGTCTAGAGTGCCTGCTTGGGCAAGATTAGGCAACCATAGGGGCCGCGGTTTGATTTTCCCAGCACCACATCCTGTGCCAACCCCACCCCTAGGACAGGCTGAGCTGGCCATAACATAAATAAATAAAGTTTAAAAAAAATTCAAGCAATGGTTCAGCTCTATGTGAGACCATTTAGATTTAGGATTACATTTAAGTGTATTCATCTGCCGCGGCTGCCACAGTCAAGTGCCACAGAGTAGTAGCTTAAAAATTGTAGACATTATTTTCTTAAAGTGGGAAGCTAGAAGTCAGAAATCAAGAGGGTAGCAGAGTTGGTTTCTTTTTCCTTCCTTCCCTCCAACTTTATTGAGGTATAATTGACAAATAAAAATCATACAGATTTACCAGATGCAATGGGATGTTTTTAATATGCACATGTCATTAAATAATGACAGAAGATAATTAACACATCGATTGCATCACATGCTTGTTTTTATGGTGAGAGCATTTAATGGCTACTGTCTTAGCAACCTCCAAGCATATACATTATTATTAACTATAGCTACTATGTTGTACAATAGGTTTGCAGAGTTTACTTGTCCTAACTAAAACTGTGTACCCCTTAGCTATTGTCTCCCTAGCTGCCTGCCACCCCCACCTCTGCGACGTCATGCAACATTTATCTTTCTGTGCCTAGCTGACAAGATTTCCTTCCCGCAGCTTTATTGAAGCATAATTAACGATAAAAACTGAAGTGAATACAAATAGAATATTTCACTGTGGACAACATATTTTGATAGACATACATAGTGTAAAATGATTAACACATATCAGCTAGTTGACACTGTACATAGTTACTGTTTTCAAGTTACTCATCTTAAAAGTGAAAATTTGTGCCTATATAAGTTTGTTTTCTATTGCTATAATAAATACCTGAGGCTACTTGCTTTTTTTTTTTTGCAGAATTGGGGATTAAACCCAGGACCTTTCATTTGCCAGGCATGTGCTTGTGCCCCTGGGCTATCTCCCCAGCCCCCGAGGCTATATACTTTGTAAGAAGCACAGATTTATTAGGCTACCAGGTATGGTGGCTGGAAATCCAAGCCCAGGCAAAGCTGTGTGTTTGAAGCCCTGCTGGTGGAGCAGCTCATAATAGCAGGAGCATGCATGCATGCCTGCACATGCATGTGTAAGAGATCACGTGATATGGAAGGAGGAAGCTAGGGAAGAGCCAGGTTTGTGCTGTTTCTAAGGACCTGCTCCCAGGGAAACTAACTCACCCTGTGAGACCAGAATAAATCCCTTCTTGCTGTGCTGTCCCCCAATGGCCTAGAGGCCCCACCTCTCAATTACTTACTGTTCTTGCTATAGTAAGGGGGATCGCATTCTTGATTTCTTTTCCAGATGGTTCACTTTTGGTGCATAGAAAGGCTACTGATTTTGTATCCTACATCTTTAGTAGACTTGTTTACAGGATAACAGCATTATGGAGGGTTTGTTTTTTTTCCTATGTTTTCCATGTCATGTCATCTGCAAGCACAGTCAAGTTTACTTCTTCCTTTCCTATCCGGATGTTTTCAATTTCTATTTCTTGCCCAGTTGTTTTTGCTAAGGCTTTAGTACTACACTGACTAGTTGTGGTAACGATGGGCCTCCTCGTCTTTTGCAGAGGTGCAGGAAAAGCTTTAGCTTTTTACTGTTGAATATAACGTTAGCTGTGGGATTATGTTACCTCTACTGTGTTGAGGTAATTTCTTCTGTATCTAATTTGTTGAGAGTTTCTACTATGAAATTAGTTGAGTTTTATCAAATGTATTATTCAGCTATTAAGGTATTATTATGATTTTTATTCTTCATTCCATTAGTACAGTGTATTGTATTTACTGATTTTCACTTGTTGATGTATTCTTGCACTCCTTGGATAAATCCTGTTTATCATCATAAGTGAAATATTTAATGCATTGTTAAATTTGATTTGGGCACAAGGAGACATTTTATATGTATGCTTATCAGGAAAACTCTGAATTTTTTATTGTAGGGGTCTTGTCTGATTTTTATATTACGGTAATACTGATTTCATAAAATGAGTTTGGAAGTTTAATATGTATTACTTCTAAAATGTAAGTATAGGGCCGGGCGTGGTGGCGCACGCCTGTAATCCCAGCACTCGGGAGGCTGAGGCAGGAGGATCGGGGCGAGTTCGAGACCAGCCTGGGCTACAAAAGTGAGCTCAAGGCCAGCCTGAACTGCACAGTGAAACCCTGTCTCAAAAAGACAAAAAATAAATAAATTAATTAAATTAAATTAAATGTAAGTATATATATATATATATATATAGTTATATAGTTATATAGTTATATATATATAGTTATATAGCTATGTATGTGTGCAAGTGTATTTATATATGTATATGTAAATGGCTATAGCTACACATATAGTCACTTTCTTTTGTAAAGATTAAAAATATTTACATTACGATCTCACGTTAAGACATAAATGTGTGAGTCTTTATATAGAATAAAACCCACAAAGACATTCACTGAAGAGTTAGAAGTGACATCTCTAGGTGGCGGTTCTTATAGTTTTATTGCATCAGTTGTCTGAATGTTTAACTATCTATTTATTATGTGTTAACACCAGTTTTACACGTGAACTTGAGCAGATCATAGTCCTTATTATTCATTCAAATACTTGATGTTGTTGGGTACATGTAATTAGCTTGTGTAACAGTTCTTCTTAACCAGAGAGATATCCTTGGCAGTCTGAGGGGCCCTGATTCAGTCCTCTGAAAGGCCTTAAGAGGAAAACTTAAGTTTTTCATAAGAAGCCGAAATTGTCCCTGTGCACTGAGGCTTCTGCTTGTACCCCCAAGTTCTCACTTGCGCCCTCAAGATCTTGCTTGCTTCCTCTAATACCCCACACTGTAGATTTCAGACTTGCCTGGCTAGTCTCCTCTCACCCCACCCCAGGGTATAATCCAGTTTGTAGCAACACTTCCCTTAACTAAGTGTATCTTACAGTTTCTTTTCTCTGGGGCATTAGAGTCTGAATTTAGTACCTGAAAGTGGAATAGTGGTGTAACAAACACCAAAAAATGTAAGAGAGCTTTGACTTGTGTAGACTACTAGTGAAGATATGATGTAACCACCGGCCCAGGAAGAAGCAAAGAGTGTAGCAGAGAAAGTGAATGGTGTTTTATAGTAAGTACATTATCTTAAGTAGAACATTGGTAGAAAATATAAATGCTAAAGATGATGTTAGGAGGATGTCTTAGTTACCTTCTTAAGGCTGGGACAAAATACCTGACAAGTTAAAGCAGAAAAAGTTTATTTTAGCCCACAGTTTGTAGAGTTGTCCGTCCACAGTCAGCTGGGTCTGAGCCTGGGTGGCTTGGCAGAAGGGTACGACAAAGGAAGAACAGTTCATGGCAGGAATAGGCAGAAAAAAGTAAGAGCAACAAGCCTCTCTTTCCTTTTTCATCCCACCCAGGATACAAGCCTACCAGATATGACACTCACACCCCGGGTGGATCTTCTGTCTCTAACAACTCCATTCAGCCACAGCCAGAGCCATGCTAATCCTGTCACCGGACTGATACAGTTATCACACACCCATGATCCATTTGCTCCCAAAAACTCCAGCTTGGAGTGCCAGAGGCTTTGGGGATATTTTAGAAAGAAACCATAACAGAAGACTAAGAAAGGGGGGGGGCTGTGCTTTTGAAAAGTAGAGGAAAAGAGATCCTTGTTACGTAGTGGCAGAAAGAAAATCTACATTGAATCCTTCAGCTATATGGAAAACAGAACTTTTTAATGAACTTGGCTATTTAGCCAAGATTGCTAAGAAGATTGCTAAGTGAAGTGTTGATAGTACACTGGTTCCTTCTTGCTTGAACAATTTGAGGAAAAAGACATAAATTAGGAACTCTTAGGTAAAAGGAACTGGCACTAGATGATATGAGAAATTCTTGGTCTATAGATTATAAAAAAGGGCAATATGAAGTGGTCCATGGTTAGAAAGTTATGCTTTGAAAAGGCCAAGAGTGTAATTCGACAGCCTTGTGCTAGAGCAGAATACATGAAAGGTAGGGTGCCTGCATCCATTTACTGGTCTCAGTGGAAGTGGGAAACAGATACAGGACTAGTAAGAAATAATCTGCGGAAGACTTTTATCCAAGAACACCAGTCTGTGAAATATATGGGAGACCCACAGTGTTTTTGAGTATGTTAATTTAGCATAAATAATTGCCAACTAGGACTGACAAGAAACAAAGAAGATGGAATAAATGAATGCCAGTAAGCTCCAGAACTTCTATAGGAAAAAAAGAGTCTGAAGTACCCACCCACAAACAGGGTTGGCCCTTCGAGAAAAAGAATAAGGGCCCAGGGCTGGGGAGATAGTTTCATGGCACAAGTACCTACTTGGCAAGTGCAAGGTCGTGAGTTTGAACCTGGTCCTACCAAAAAAATAAATCAATAAAATAAGAATGAGGGCCTGACGAGCTGGCCCCACTCCTGGGATGCACTGAGAGGGCAATTGACACTGGGCATGGTGGCACACTCCTGTAATCCCAGCTCTTGGGAGGCTATAAACAGGTGGATCACTATGAGTCTGATCTAGCAGTGAGACCCTGAACATCCTGTAGACCCTTCCCTAAAATAAAAAAAAAAAAAGAAAAGAAAAAGAGTAAGTAACTGAGAGGATAAAACTGCAGACCTATATCCCAGATCCATAGGAACAGAGGAAGAAGCTAGGACCACAGGCCCAAGGGAAGACGCTTCAGCTACAAAGAATAGTTCCAGGCCTCGAAAGCTAATAGAATTTGTATTACTAGATTTTGAAATTTGGGAGCAAATGACTCATTTAGTCTTTTAATTCTCTCCCTGTTGAACTACAAACACATGTAAGTGTTATACAACGTCTGTATTGTCATTATATTTTGGGAACAGATAGCTTGTTTTCTAGTTTCCTGAGTGTATCTACAGGAAGAGATTTTTGTCCAAAGACGGATTAGCCCTAGAGTCTCTCTTGTACCTGATTTGATGAGTAGACTTGAGTTAATGCTGTAACAGGTTTAAGCTTTGAGGGTGCTGGGATGGGTGGATCTATTTTGCTGTTTGGATGGAGGTCAATCTTTGGAAGCCAAGGACCAGACTGAGCTAAAAAAATAAAAATGTTTAAAAAAAAGGTATTTCCAAGAGCAATATCTATCGCAATACATAACGTTGCTTTATATGGCATGGATACATTTTTGGAACCGTGGTTAAGGATCTTAGGATGGGTAGAATGTTCTAGATTACTCAGATGGACTGTAAATTCAATCACATAGGTTTATAACAGTGAGATGAAAAGAATGAGAATTCACAAAAACAGAAAAGAGAAGTTGCTTTGGCCTTAGGATGGGAATGGAGAGAAAGGAGAATAAGCCAAAAATGTAGGTGAAAAGTGGGAACAGGAACGGCAAGGGATCCAACTCTAGAAATCAGAAAATGGCCGGGCGTGGTGGCCCATGCCTGTAATCCCAGCACTCGGGAGGCTGAGGCAGGAGGATCGCTGTGAGTTCGAGACCAGCCTGGGCTACAAAAGTGAGCTCAAGGCCAGCCTGAACTGCACAGTGAGACCCTGTCTCAAAAAGACAAAAAAAAGCAATCAGAAAATGAAGGGAAATGGATTATCGCCTAGAGTTTCCAGAAACACAGCCCTATGGATGCCTTGAGTTTGGTCCAGTGAAGCTAAGTATGGAGTTACGGCCTTAGAGGCATAAGAAAATATACTTGTATGGGTTTTTTGTTGTTATTGATGATGTCATTTTTATGTATGTATTTACTTATTTTGCTTTTTGAGACAAGGTCTTGCTGTGTAGTCTAGGTTGTTCTTGAATTCAGCCCAGGCTGACCTCAAACTTGTGGTAGTCCTCCTGCCTCAGCCTCCTGAGTGCTGGGGTTATAGACCTGACCCACCACTGTACCTGGCTTGATGGTGTGTTTTTCAAACATCAAGTTTATGGTAATTTTTAAATAATAGCACTAGGAAATGAAGCACTATGTAATCAGAAACATTATAAAGAAACATTGGTTTGATATGTAAGGACTAATTAGATGGAGCTCTAGAACTTTATTTGGGAAGCTCATATCTGTATTTCTAAGATGGTTAGTCTGTTCTTCTCTTTCACATTAAGATTTGCCAAATATTATGTTCCCTTTGCAGGTCTTGGGGTCAGGTTGCACTTCTCACCTAAAAAGGAAGGAGGAGGCTTTCATCTTTTTCTAGGTTCTGACAGAAATCTCGTGGCTATGGAAACAGTGGAAGGTGGGACTCTCTGCCCCCAGGGTCTAAAAAGGGACAGTTCCTTGACTACATTCTTATAAACTCTTTTAAAATTGTAGTAATCACAACAGTTCATCAGCTAAGCTGTTCACATGTATCTCTTTAAAGCCCACAATAGTTTTTCAGGGGGTAGATTCATCTGTGCCATTTTACAGGCCAGACAGCTGAGGGTGAGAAACATTAACTAATTCTCTCTAAAGTCTCTAGATTCGTTAAATCTTTGTCTCTCATATCTATTTGTCTACATAGTATAATTATCCATTTGTGAAAGTATAACTATCACATTGAGTTCATATGAAGACTTGTCCACTGTTTCTAATACTAAATCAAAGTATTATTTATAAAAAGAAAAATTCCATAAGATTCTACAGCTGCTCAAGGTCCTGAGTTCAATCGCTGGTACCACCAAAAAAAAAAAAAAAAAAAAAACATTCCACAGTTACAAAGAGGAAAAACTAAAACTTTGGGAGGGGGGAGACAGCTCAGGTGCACAAGTGCCTGCCTGCCAAGGGCAAGGTCCTGAGTTTAACACCTGGTTCCACACACAAAAAATAAATAAAATAAAATAATTCTTTAAAAAAAATAAAGAGGAAAAATTTAAATCTGAAATGAGAGGTATCTGGCTCCAAATACATTCTTTTTCCTTTAAAAATATATTCTGGTTTTATATATTGCTCCTAGCATATTTTTAACAATTTATATCTTCATTAAAAAATCTCTCATTTCATCAGTTTTCCAATGTCTGGCATAATATAGAAAGTAGTCTTTTATAATTCTTTAAATTTAATTTATATTGGAGGCTATAGTTCCTTTTTATTCTAAATTTTATACATTTTTCTCCCTAAGTTGACTGATGGTTCATTTTATTGCCTCCTTCCCATCTAGTGCTCTGATTTAATTTTTCTGTTTAATTTTAGTAACTAAATAAATTTATCCTATTTTCCCTGTTTATTTTGTTGTTTCTCTTTAATTTCCTCACTCACTAAATATTTAATTGCCTAATACATGCCAGAATATTCAACTGATTACTAAATTCATTGCTCATTTTCATTTTTCTTACTTGGTATAGAGTTGTTTAAGTCTATGCATCTCCTTCCAAGTACAGCTTTGGCTACATCCTGTAAGTTTCATCAGTCAACATTCACAATATTAAAGTTTGCCAAATATTCCATAATTGTAAATTTTATTCCAAGTAGTTACAAGTTTTTGGTTATTTTCCCATTATCTTTTTATAGTAGTGTTGAATTACAGTCAGACAACACAGCTTCTCCTTATTATACATTTTAGGATATCTTAGCCAGTCAACCTTTATAAAAATTCCTTGGACGTAAAAAGACTGCCTTCTCTAGGTATTAGATATGGAAGTCGATATTAGTCAATAGCAGATAATCTTTATTCTTTCCATCACTGAGCATTTTTTAAATTTTTCTTCATTTTTTCAAGTTGAACTGGCAGTGTCTGGAATAAGATATGTTAATGAGAAAGGACTTTCTATTCAACAGGATTTGCTGTCTCCGTGTCAGTTTACCAGCAATGGGATAGGCTGTCAGCCAGGATATAAAAATAGAGTTCAGCAGTATCCTGATACTGGCGCACCCCTACAGAATGTCTCTCCAACTTGTTTTCCCAGTGAAATCCCTGTGGGTTTTTAATAACCAAACTTTATTGAACCTATGTATTTGTCAGTATATTTTTAGCTGGTGTTTACATAGGAAAAATGATATTTACATACCCAAACCTCAAGTTAACATTTTAACTAAACAGCATGCAAAATGTTGTAAATCCCTTTCCAAATACAAATGATAGAATGTCAGATTCACATGCAGATGTTCTGACAAGCACAGAGTCCCCAGGAGGGTCACAGGAACCCTAGTGCTGCTGCCTCCAAAGCAACTGGCTGTGATTCATTTTCTGAGATCTAATTTACATTCAGTGACATTCACTCTTATGGACTACTCAGTCCTGGCAGTGATATCACCACCATGGTGGTCAAGATGTAGAATACTCTGCCACTTCAAAAATTCCCCTATGTGCCTTTGGCCCAGCAGGATGGCTCAGTGGTCTAAAGCGCCTGCTTAGGAAAGCTTGGGCAGCTGCAGGGACCACGGTTCAATCCCTGGCACCACATGCTGCACCAGCCCTGCCCTCAGGGCAGGCTGAGCCAGCCATAAAAATAAATAAATAAACAAAAATTCCCCTATGTGCCTTCAAAGGTGACCACTTGGCCTAACCCCAGTCCCTGGCAACCTCTGATCTGTTCCTATCATTTCCTTTTTCTAATGATACACAAATGAAATCGTACAGGAAGGAGGTAGCTTTTGGGATCTGGCTCCTTTTTCTCAGAAAAAAACACATTTAGGTTCACTAACGTTGGTATATACTTTTTTTTTTTTTTAATGTGTTAGGTGCAGGGTCTCACTACACATCTCAGATGCATAGTGATCCTCCTGTTTTCAGCCTCGCCAGTGCTGGGATTACAGGCATGCACCACCATGCCCAGACTAGGTGGCCAGCTCAGCATGTCTGGGGGTCGGGCCAACATATCATGTGGTTCTGGGGATCAAGCCCTAGTCCCTGCACTTGCCTAAGCAGGTATTTAGTCTACTGAGCTATCTCACCAGCCCTCATTTGTTCTTCATTATTACAACTAACACTGTAGATAGGACACCATTCATTCCTCAGTTGAAAAACATTCAAGTTATTTCCAGAATCTGTTTCTTATAAATAAGGACACTGCTCCAGGGACACCCACTCAGGAGCCCCCTCCTGTCCCTCTCTCGGACAGGAACTTTCTTTCCCTCAATAAATATGTTCTGCTTGTTAAAAAAAATAAATAAGGACATTGTAATTTTTTAATTTTAGAATTTTTAATTTATGTATTGTGTACAGGGACTTGCTATGCAGCTCAGACTTGTAATGATCCTCCTGACTCCCAGTGCTGGGATTATAGGTGTGTGCCACCACACCTGGTTCGGTGGTTGGCTTGGAGGGCACAGGTGGGGCCAGTATGGCAAGCAGTGCCAGGAATTGAACCAGGTCCTTGAGCTTGCCAGGAAGGTACCTAGACTACTGAGCTATCTCCTCAGCCCCAACATCGTAAGTATTTATTGACATATAGGTTTTTGTGTAAATATAAATCTTCATTTTGTTTGGATAATTAACTAGGAGAGTGACTGATGGATTGTGTGATTATTGTATGCTTAATTTTATGAGCCTGCCCAACCTTTTCCAAGTGCTCAGGCCATTGTCCATCCTCAGCAGCAGTCAATGAAAGTGCCTGCTGATCCAGGCCTGATCAACATGGGATGTTTTCAAGGGCTTTTTACAAGTGTCAGCTATTCTACTGGTGTAACACTTCCTCAATGAGTAATGATGATGAATATCTCTTCATCTTCTTTGATAAAGCCTCTATTTAAACATTTTGCCAAAAGGCTCAAGTCAACAGCTTCCAACATTGCCAGTTCTGCCAATAGCCCACTACTATTATGGAATATTGCTCTAGGTATACAACTACTTTCTCTTAGTTCAGTGAGAAGAAATATTTGTACCAATAGTGTTTAGAAGAGTTAGCATGTCTGCATCTAGTACTCTGAACAACTACTATGAAGACAACAATATGCATTGTATCAATTATTATGGCTGTCCTACTAATATGTTTTGAAACTGTCTCGATATTATTTCTTATTAAAAGAAAAAAAATAAAAACAAATGGAGAAAAATATAAAAACTAAAAAACCCCACATTTTTTCCAGTTTAAAAACTGGATCATTTATTATCTCATATTAATTTTTGAAAACTTTTACACATATTTCAAAAATCAAATCATTTGTAATTTGCCAATGTAGTCCCTGTTTGTGACTTGTCTTTTTATTCTTTTATCAGTGGCAGGAAGAGTTCTTAATCTTGGGGAAGTTTAAGTTAGCATTTTCTTTGTAATGAATTGCTTTTTCACATCACTTCTGAGATGTGTTTGCCCAACCAAAGTCACAGATATGGATTTCAGTGTTTTATAAAATCCAAGGTTTTATAAATTTAAGATTTTTATTTGAGTATTAGATCCATTTTAACTTAAATTTTGTCACTTTGTGATTTATTGGATTAGTAAGCGATATATTTAGCATTTTGTGTGATAGTAGTTACATATTTAAGCAGTATGCCATGCTTAAAATGGTTTAGAAGATTTATCTTAGAGGGCACAATTTGCTTTTTTCAGGAACAGGTTATTAATAGGTAAAATATACTTATTTTTGTTAAAATGGTCTCATGCAGGTCGCTTAATGATAGCACAAACTCTCGTTTTCTCACAATTGTTATTTAACAGCCAGGATGGGATAAATGTGAATAAATCAAACTATATTCAGGCCACTAAACTCTGGGTTTGTCTGGCTGACAAATGAAATCTGGCTCATTCTAGTCTCGCTGAGCATCCTTGCTCCCACAATCATGCTACTTCTCTAAAAACGGAGTGAAATTTTAACAAGCTGCAGGAAGCAGGTGCCTGGGGGACAATAGATCTTTTGCACTACCAGAAAGCCTGTCTGCAAGCATGGTGGAAGGAATCAAAGAATTCGCCAGCTAAGGAGAATCACACAGCTCATGTTTGCACCTGACAAAAGTATGAGTGGGCAAAACATGGGTTGCCTCTTTTTTTTTTTTAAATCCGTTACTGTCTTGTCTGAATTGTTTTGCTGTACATAAGTCAGCTTCATGTGTTTCTTGCTGGAGATTTTCAGTAAGCCATTAGGGAGCATACTCGAGAGGGTAATTCTTCATTCGTTCTTGCATTTACCTGATATTTACTGATGATTCTGATGTGTATCAGGGAATGAGGAAAGAGAAGTGTTTGCGTTCAAGGATTCCATGACTTGACATTGATGGGCAATGAACAGAAGAGCTGATGTGGAGGATGCTCAAGAGCATCCTCAGTAATCACTATGACAATTATGGTACTGATAGGCACCATAGTCACAGTATAGTTGCTGGGGCTGCCAGGGGCTCCATCACGCATGTTTGTGCTGTAGTCCTGACAAGCTTGGTGAGGGTCCTCTGAGAGTGCTCAGAAGCAGGAGTGGGTTTTCTCTTCCTACTACTGATGCAATTTAAGTGCAAACAAAGTGCCTTACAACTACACAATCTATTATTTTATAACCATGGCGTTCAAGAGACTGAAATAGGTCTCACTGGGTGAAAAATCAAGGTATGACAGGGTTGTGTCCCTTCTTGAGATGCCAGAGGAGCATCTATTTCCTTGGCTTTTCCACTCTAGAAGCTACTTGTACTCCTTGATGCATGTTCCCTTTCTCTGTCTTCAAAGCCAGCAGCATCCCATCTTGTAGTCTTTCTGAGACCCCAACACTCTGGCTTCTCTCGTCCACTTGTAAGGATCCTTCATATCAACACTGAGCTTTCACAGGTCATTTAGAAAATCTCCCAGCTCAAGATCCTTAACTTAATCACATCTATACAATCCATTTTGCTATGTAAGGTCACATAGCCATAGACCCTGAGAATGATGGCATGGGCATCCTCAAGGATCCATGACCCTGCCTATAGCACCGCAGGCTTTGAAGGCCAATCACTGATCTTGGTCCTTGTCCAGCATATTAAGGGCATCATGGGGGGTGAAAGGCCTAGGAATCTAGTGCACTCTTCTGGGATCCGAAGGGAGCCAAACCCGAGAGTCTATGAATGTGTCACCAGAGTGAACAAAAAATATCATTAGAACTTTACCTCTGCCCACAATGCATGGGTCCAAACTATAGACAACCCCACTCACATACAGTACAATGAGGAAAGGCAATCTCCACCATGTGTCCAGGAGGCAGAGAAGCAAGAATATTGGTGAATAGCATCAGTAATTATTACTCTTGTTTCTATTAGCTCCCAATGCAAGTGAGGTTCTGCTCCCAACAGGGCCACCTTGCTGACCTTAGGAATGATCTGAGTTGATCCAAAAGTTGATGTCAGTAGAAGTAGATGCCAATTTCACATCATAACTCTTAGTAGGCCTGGTTAATTCTGAGCTCTCCCTTACAATGTAAAGCATCCCCAAATTATCTGGAAACTCAGCCATAGACATGGTAAGATCTGTTCTGGGAGAGTGCAGAGGCAGCACAGTCACTTGGTTCCTGTCCAGGTGGGCTCTGATGGTATTTGCATGGTCTGTTGCTGCCAGGACACCTAAGTGAAGTTGGCAAGGCCATGGGACTCTTGCCAGCTACATCTGATTATCAGCAGGAGATAAGATCATGAACATAAGGTGAGCAACAATACCAGGCCCTCATGTCTGCCTCCTATCCCTGCCCACCCCTCAGCCTCCACAGGTGAGACTCAAACATCTCAGAGGTAAGAGACTCTACCCTCATTCCTTATTCCTCTAAGGTGGGTGTTTAGCAAGTACAAATACCTGGACTCGCACCAACTAGATCCAGGTGGATTTGGGGCCTGGTGAGCAGAGCATGGCTCATCAATTTGGAACAGGGATATTTTTTAACCAAATTTCGGTTGCATTTCGGTGAGAAGCCAGAGCACCCTGGCTCAGAGAGGAATTTGAGGTAGCAGAAAAATAGCTTAAGTAGAGCCAGTTTTTCTCACCATATTTCTTGTAGGTGGGAACAACAGGCCCCCATTCCAAGTAGGGCTCCCAAACATCAAACTTCACTCTGGCAGTCATAGGCAGGTGGTGCCCAGCTATCCACCCCTCGTGGATGCTCTGTAGCTGACTGCTATATCCCTGCTTTGCCTTTCATCATGCCCCTGAGGAGAAAACCCTGGCTCGGGGAAGCTAGATACAGATGCAGCCGTAGTCAACAGGCTTTTTAGCGTGTGGCTGCAATCCAGGTCACTCACAGGGGCTCACTCTTTGGAAATCTCGTTGCTGCAGCCAGCTGACCTGGCCCTCACCAATAGCCCTGAGTTTTTAATGATGTTTGTTTGGATGGGTCTCTTGCATTCCCAAGGACCCTTGGGTAGACCTCTGACAGTTTGTATGGGAAGATATGTCTCTGAGCTCCCTGATCATATGTAAATCAGCAAGCCTCTTGGGGTGTAGGCTAATAGGAGACCACCCAGCTGCAGACTGTAAGTCTCTGCAGCTGCAAAGAGTGATGGGTAGCCAGACTAGCTTTTCAGAGTTCACATGGGCAGAGGGGCTGTGAGACTAGAGCCATCGGGGCCAATGGGCAAGGTAGTGACACAAAGTGAACAGTGGGACTGTGGCCTCATCCCTGGCCTTAGTTAGTGAAAGCTTCTCTCCATGTTGGCATGTGTGTCTTTCTCCTCTTCTGTGTCAAGACTGAACTGTGTACCTTCAAAAGGTAGGATAGATCTTCATTATTGTTTAGCCAGCAGGACAGCTCTGGAAGCAGAGGTTCACAGCTTGACCACCACATGCATACACTGGAACATTTTATAGCTTATGTGAGCCCTCACTCCAGACTCTCAAAGGGTGGGCTCTAGAACAACTGAGTAGAAAGATTTTTCTCAATGATTTGAACAAGTCCATATTTTCCCATTGGTAAATATAAAACCTATAGATATTAAAGAAGGGCTGATATTTTGGCTGGCCAATGCATTTTGAAATTTCTTTGAAAAATAAATCCAGGCTTTATGCATGCTAGGCAAGCATGCTACCACTGAAATACATCCAAGGCACTTTAAAATTTTATTTGCTAGATTGCCCAGGCTGACTTCAAACTTGTGATCTTCCAGCCTCATTTTGAGGAGCTGGGATGATAGCTATGTGCTGCCATATCCAATTTATTCTCTTTCTTTTGTATATAGTTGAAAGTTTCTAAAACAGAAGCCGGAAGAAGGGGCTAGGACAGGGTGGGGAAGGAGTAACAGAGAAAGAATATTAATCGGGTGGTAATGCAGGGAATCAATAGCAAAGAGTGGTGGTAGGGGCGTGTTAGAAGGTGGTGACTGTAAGAGGACTGTGAGGTCTGACTCCAGAGCGTGTGGCTTTCCATGCTGGCCAGGCAGTACACAAAAGCCCACAGTATTGGGAACTCTGCCACCTTCTCCTCGACTCTACTCCAATAGCAGTATGTGTCTGAATCTATGTGAAAATCTACCTACACTTCCAATTCAAAATGAGAAGTTACTCCCATCCCCCGCTTCTACCTCTCCACCCCCACCACCCCATCCCCGGAAGTTTTCTCCCTCTGAGATAGGATATGCATTGTTCTTTCTTGGACCCAAGGCAGAATTCACAGTTCTGGGCTCTGAGAAGATTAGTCATGAATCCAGAAAGATTCTCTCATAGGACTGAGGGCAGCTAAGAAGCCCTTAATAAAAACTGTATTTGAAATGCAGGGAATTGAGAGAAAGAAAATCAAAACCTGAGACTGAACTAGCAATTAGATCGGAGAATGGAATGTATTTAAGTCAAATCAATCTGGGACGGTATTTCCAGTGTGGCTCACTTTCCCTCTCCCACAGCCCTTGAGTAGAATCATGACCCTTCAGACAGAGCTCCCCAGAAATATGGCAACATCTGTCTTCTAAAATATTTCATCCCAGTTTGGTGAAGTCCTGGTGCATCCCCTTGCTCCTGTGGATTTATTTGCATATTGATTTATTTATTCCTCTTTCTCCAGCAGGCTGGCCTCTGGAGAGCTAGCATGTTATTTACAAAGACACAGGGGTCATGCAAGTGGACAGTGAAGTTGAGGGAGGTCAGGCTTAGTCAGAGGAGCCTGGCCAAGAACAAGTGCAAGGAGGGACGGCAGAGGCCCAGGCTCCCAGATGCTTTTACTGATCACACCACCAAGGGAAAAGGCTTTGTGCTGGAGGGTGGGTCAGCTGGGAAAGAGACAACTTGGGAGGTGACAGGGACCTCAGCAGGGAGCCCTGGGCCTACCCTCTACAGGGCCCCTCCAGAGTGCAACCTAAATAGTACAGTGTCCCCCCTGCAAGGAGTTCTCTGCATCTGTTCCCAGCAGATCCTCCGCAGTCCAAGTGGGGCCCAGTTAGAAGAGAAAAAGACAGGAAGAAAGAAAAAAGGAGAACACACAAGCAAAAGGGCCTGGAAGAAACTGAGTTCAGGCAGGAAATCTGTCCCCTGGCAAAAGCCCCAGGCTGCAAGAGAAAGCCTTCCAGCGCTCTTTTTATAGATGGCTTTCTTTAAAAGCTCCCCCTACCCCCCACCCCCGCTGGCAAAGCTAAATGCTGGAACACTCCTCTAGTTCTGATTAGGCTTCTTCTCACTGTGCCCCAAGCCCCACCCCACACCAGATGACTTCTTCACAGAGAGCAGGAAGAATTCTCACTGTGGAGCCAAGGCGAGCTATCACAGGACATGCTGCTCCCTGTCAGGGTACTGGGCAGACTACAGAAGCCCAGAGTGCCTGGAACTTGGCTTTCAACTTCCTTTCCAGGGTGGAGGCTCAAAGGCTTCAGTGTTTAAGGAGGACCTAAGTGTGTTTGCGTGGGATCTGGTTGACGATGACAGGCTGGTAGGAGAAAGTGGGCAGCTCTCTGGGCAGGACCTGTGTGTTCACCTTGTGGCCTGAACTTCCAACTGAGGTTTGAAGTTGGAACCAGAGTCTGTCCACTTCTTAAAGGGGCATTCCCTACGTAGCACCAGTGGAACAGTGTGATTCATTCAGTTGACACTGCTGAAGGCTCTTAGACCAAACCTGCTGCCTCAGGGGTTTGAAGAAAACGTAGCAAAACAAATTGCATCCGGGAAAAGTTCAGACTAATACGTCTTGGCCAACATAATGAAAAACACAGACAGTTGCTTTAAGAGAAGGACCCAGAAAAGGGTCAAGTTCTGCTGAGAGAAGCAGGCAGCAATTAGATGGGAGCTTAGGTTGCAGCCTGGCAGCAAGAAAGTCAAAGCGCGGGTAGGACAGTCTGCATCTGATTTCACCAAGAGAGCAGCATGCAAGAACCACGCTGAGCTCAGTTAGGGGGAAGAGGATGCTGGGAAAGCCAAGAGGGACAGCTGGGTAAAGCAAGGAGCAGGGCCGGATTTATAAGGGTACTGAGGAGTTCAGTGCAGTGTGTGTTGCTTGGCTGGACAGAGTCGAGGTTTTTTGTGCTAGCAGAGGGCCCAGCCACATGTAAACGATGTAGTCTGCGGGGAGCAGGGCAGATGTTTACTCTGACTTGAAGTTTTGCAATGAAGAGTTCTCAGTGGAATGTTTAAAAATAAAAATTCCAGCCAAAGGGAAAACAAGGGGTACTGGCTACAATCAGAAGCAGGATTAACCTCAAGCCTATAAATTATATAATCAGGATTTATGAAGATACAATAGCAATCTTTAAGATTTAGGGTCAGCCAACTGGATCCTAAGATTTGTGAGGATTAGAAGGATGAGTCAGAGGTGTGATTCCCACCAGGCATTCTGGGCGCCCCCACACCCTCTGTCTCCAGCCCCTTCTCAGACTGATGATAAGATAATGGTTGGGATCAGGGACAGAGAAGCTTCACTTTGATTCCAAGTATTTAAAATATGCTGTTACTTACCAGTAACTAATTTGAAAATGGGTTATTAAGAGGACAGAATTATGCACACATGTCCTGCAGCTTTTTGTTACAGAAGCATGCAAACTGATAATGAAGAAGAAAAGATGGATTGAAAAACTACCTATGGGATCACTGATTCAGGCAAAGATCATCACAGATACAAAATTGTCCCAAGAATGGATGATGGTGAGCCATGTTTTTCCAAGGTACCAATGATCACTTCACTGAATACAAGTGCTAGACGAGGTGGCTGGGGGAGGGGGTGCAATTAAGACTTTGATCTAGATTAATGTCCCTGTGATCCATCTCAGTGTCATTGCTAGGGACACAACATCATCTACCAGGGCTTATGGATTTTTTCTTTCTAAGTTTTAACCCAAATCACATCAAGACTTTAGGACCAACTGCCACCTCGTGGGAACTACAAGAGGCAAGGGGAGAATGTTAGGTGCTACCTCACTAAAGAGATCAGGCAGATCCAAAATGAGAGGTGTTCCATATTGCATCTCTATTAAACCCATGTCATAGAAAATCAAAAGTAGTGTGTGGGGGGATGTTCTTTCTAGATCAAAGAAAACTTAAAAGAGCTTATTATCAATTGCAGTTTTGATCCTGGTCGGAAGAAATAAGCTGTAATAGGATGTTAGGGAGAATGATTAAAGAAATCTGCATATGGACTCAATAGTTTTATGATGCTTAGGAATTATTAATTTTGATGGATATGATACTTATATTGTAGTTATAAAGGAAGATCTTCATGTTTTAAAGATACATACTGAAATAATTAAGAAATGTTGCGATATCTACAACTTATTACAAAGCAGCCCCCAAAAGGTAATAGAGAACATATAGACTCCCCCTTCTAGATAGTTGTGGAACCCCTGCCATGATGCAGTCTGGGTGCATATCAGGAGCAAAATATGCACATATATTTTATCCTCCTGAATTAAAGTTTAGATGAAAAGATTGGGGAAATTCATTTCTAGTGATACTAAGAGCCATTATTTAGCTTTTGTAGTTAGCTCTCCTTGTCTGCAGTTTTCTCACCTATACAGTGAACAAACTGCATTGAAAAAATTTTAAATGGTTTCTATACTGAATATGTACAGATTTTTTTCTGGTGTCTATTCCTTACACTACATAATATAATGACTACATGAATACACAGGGTATTACATGTTGTAAGGGATGACTTAATGTAGGTGAGAGGGAACACACTGGTTATATGGAACTACTATGGCATTTTATATAAAGGACTTGAACATCCACAAATCTTGGTATTTGCATTGGTCCCAGAACCAGTGTCCCACAGTACTGACTATATTAGTGCCAGTGCCAGTGCCAATGTTTAATTGTGGCATGATCTTATTTAACCCTCTCAATGGTCTCTTATACGTTGGCAATTGAAGCTCAGAGAAGGACATCTCTAATCTCAGGTCACAGAGGTGGTAAGGGGTTGAGCCATGTCTCAGTCTTAAATTTGTAAAGTGATCCTGCTGGATCCCTGGTGAGTCGGACGTGAGCACTTGTGACTCTGTACTGTCTCAGGGTAAATTGCTATCATTCCTTTTTTATTCTCTTCCTCTTCCTCCTCCTCCTCCTTCTCCTCCTCATCTTCCTCCTCCTCGTCCTTCTTCTTCTTCTTTTGTAACTATTATAAAATGACCCCATCCTCTTGGCCATTAACCAGAAGGAAGTGCTATTACATTAATATAAAGGACAAAAAAGAAGATATTAAAAATTATACATGCTTCCTCTCTGAACTCATTAAAAATGCCTGTTTCTTTTCTGCAAAAATCCACATTTTCATCTTCCTCTAGTTAAACCTACTTCCTTCTCAAACAACGCATCAAAATAAATATATTTAAGACCATTCAATTCTTTAGTGCATGTACATTAAGTGAAATAATGATATTATTTTAATTGCTAGCACTGGACAAAATTGTTTCCTATACTTTAAAAAAAAAAAAAAAACCTGCAGCATGCAACTACCTTTGGTTCAACATGCTTCTAAGGGCTGAGACAGAACCTCCACTAAACCATCACGGGTCACCAACTATTTATTGTGTCCCTACTGTGTGTTGTGTCTGTGCTACATTTAGGACATGGTCTCCTTAGCATTCTAAATTCCTTACAACTACATACAAGATTTAGGGTCCTGGCTCATTTGCAAGCTGGAAATGGCTTGAGCATTGATCATATATATCTTTAGGGATGGCATTTTGTACCCAAAGGATGTCAGGTTTAAGAGTTTATCATGAGGCAGTGCCTGGGGCAGTCAACCATCCTATCAGAAGAGCAGGACTGGGTCCCAGGCAGCTCTATCTGTCTACAGAAAGCTTGGCAGCTCCCTGAATGCCCACAACAATTTCATAAATGAAAGGACCATGAGATAGGTCCTTAGGAAGATCTTTGCTAAGCATTGCCATCCTCCAGCTATAGACAGCTGTGTGGCATCACCAACCTTTTGGCTTGGATTTCTGTGTAAAGCCACCTTAATTGTGGCTTTTTTTTTTCTTTTTTTCTTTTTTTCCTGCCTTACCCTTAGGCTTTGTCTTGATGTTAGCAGATTTCCAGGTGAGAGAAGGCCTGGAGCAGCTCAGAGAGGTTAATGGACTAGCTCCTTGTTACCCAAGAAGTCCTGGGCAGAGCCAGAAAGGCTTAGCTCAGCACTCTTGTCACCCTTTGGGGTCTGTGTTAGCTACAGCAGAGGCCCGGGCTGGCAGGCGCTCCCATGTGCCATTAAAGGAAATGCTCCCTGCTGGGCAAGCTTTGGCATGTGTGAAATTTCACACCTCTGAGACAGCAGTCTCTGTGTCCAGGCAGCTTCCTTCCATGTCAGAGTTTTTTAATTTTTTTTCCAGAAGTGTGAGTTATTCTATACCAAGACCTTTAGCATAAATTCCTTAATTTCTTTTCCTGAAAAACATTTCTTCCATTTTGTTCATTACCTAGCTAGTAACAATAAAAATTTCTGGGTCTCTTTAATAAAAGCATATTCTTTGTCCTGATTACAGAGGTACTAAATGTTTATTACACAAAAATAAAAGCAAGAAAGTATAGAGGGAAATAATTAAATTGTTTATAATTCCATCACTGATACACAATCGCTGTTAAGATTTTTGTGAGATTTACTTTTATTCTTTGTACATACTTAATTTTAGAGCAAAATTGGGATTATACAGAGAATATTGTGTTAGAAGCATTCTCTTCTGCCAACAAATACTACTACTACTATTACTACTATTATTATTGTTATTAGAAATAGGCTCTAAGAGAGCCAGCCAGATAGCTGAGAGGACTAAAGCACCTACTTAGGCAGAGTGTAATGGGCGGGGTTCCATCCCCAGCATGCCATGCTGGCCCCACCCCAGGGTGCGCTGAGATGGGAGATTGAGCCTGGGTGCGGTAGCACACACCTATAATCTCATCACTTGGGAGGCTGAAAGCAGGAGGATCTCTAACGAGTCCAGTCTACACAGTGAGACCCCATAGACCCTGTACCAAATACATTAAAAAAAAGAAAAAGAAAAAGAAAAAGAAATAGGCTTTAAGTTGCTAAATTGCCTACACTAGGTGTGAATGTGGAATCATAGAGGGCTTTTAGAAGAATTATTTCTTAATCACTGCATAATGTTTTTCCAAGTGAATTAATTCTAATCTACTTAAACTTTATTTGAACATTTAGATGCTGCAAACAATTTGGTGTTACACATATACTTTGTTCAGCATCTCAAATATGAATTTCTCCCTTACCCAGGACTATTTCCTTAGAATAAATTTCTAGGGGTACAATTACTAACTGGAAAAGAACAAACTCTATCAAGTGCTTTGTTCACCAGAAAGTTTGGTTACTTCTGAGTAAGGAATGTCTCAAGACTTCCAGGAAAACAGTGAGAAGCAGAGAAACAACCCCTGTGATATTTGGAATCCCCGTGCTAGAATATAGCAGTGTGAGCAAGAGAAGTGGATACCCAGCACCCTACGGGATCTGAAGCAAGAATTAGAGCCCATGGGGAGAACGGAGAGAGGAATCGCAACGCGGTGGGAGCGGGGGAGAAGCAGCACTTCCCTGAGCTCTCAGCATGGGAGGGGCGGGCAGCACCCCCAGAGGCTCAGTGATCACCGGCAATCACAGAGGCCTCCACAGAGAGCAGAGCTCTGGACGCTGTGCACTGCCATGACCAATGAGCTATTTGGGTTCAGACACCTTTAAAAAGGGTTGTTTCTGGTGGCTGCTTTGGAAAGAGGCCAACAGAAGCCAGCACTGGGAACAGCTGCTGCTTGGCTCCATCCGGAGATGCCGAGCGCCAGGATGACGCCCAACCAAGTTCAAGTGGGCAGAAGGTCAGGAAGCTGAGTGAAAGCCCACAGGAATCGCTCTGGATGTTGCAGGTCCAAAAACTCAGGTCCCAGCCTCACAGCCAGAAGCCAGAAGCACCCTGAACATCAGTGGAACTAAAAGCCCAGGTGTGCTGGGATTATCTCCCCACCTGCCATAATTCTACTGCCCGCCTGCTGGGATCAATCAAAATGGACCTGGGCTCTGTCTGTCCTCTCTGCCAATGGGTGACAACAGAGACACACCTTCATGGATACATCTTTTTTTTTTTTTTTTTTGGTCATCTTCCTTTCCTTGTTTTTTTATTTTTTTGCTTAATTTTTAAATTTCTTTTTATTGATGTTCTTGTTTTATATGAATGAGAAAATTCTTTCTAGTTTTTTAAAATTAGTTTTATTCTGTTTGTGTCTCTGTTTCTTCATGCTTTCTTTCCCTTGTCTTCAACAGTTCCCAAACTTTGCATCGTCTTCTTTGTCCTCCAACCTTGCTTCTAATCCCTTTAGCTTCTTCTGTTTCCCGCCCCACCAGCATTTTAAAATGTTCTCCATTGAGGATAAAATTGTCATATTTGAGGGGATATTGACTATACAGAATTTTCTGGTTTATTTTAGCTTTTGTTATAAACTACACATCCTGTGCATCTGGTTAAAGGTGGCAAATTAATAATTAACATATTTTGTATCTTCTAGGATGTGTTTGGTAGTATTGTTATCACTGATTGTACTATCTTTCATGGTGACATAATTGTTCTAATCAGTTGTTCTTTCTTGTGTGCTAAGACTGAGATTGCTTGGAGATCATAAACATTACTATAGCTATTACCAAAGGACTAGGGGCTGGGCCAAATAGACAGCAACTTCTAGCCCCCTGTAAACTGAAGAAGTAGGATTTTGCAACAGACTCAAAACCCAGAAGCAAGCTCCATGTGGAAGACGTCTCTAAGTAGTCATTTCCTAAGGCTTCTTGATGCTAGCATAAGCAATTTATGAACATCAACACAGAAATTAAGCTGAAAAAAACAATAGAAAATGAGAAGACACAGAAGCAAGATGCAACCTCAGACTCCCAGCTTGCCAAAGGCAAACCTAGTGAGAAATATGGTGGAACAATTCCAAAGTCACCCACCTGGACTGTCTGAAAAAGTAGCCAATGAATCAGGCTCTAGAAAAAAAATCAAATCAGAAATAATTTCTCATGGGGCCTGGAGGGATAGCTCAGTGGTCTAAAGCGCCTGCTTGGGAAAGCTTGGGTGGCTTCAGGGACCATGGTTCGATCCCCGGCACCACATGCTGCACCAACCTTGCCCTCGGGGCAGGCTGAGCCGGCCATAGAAATGAGCGAATAAACAAAGGTTCTGAAACAAGAAAAAAAAATTTAAAAACAAAAAAAAAAGAAATAATTTCTCAGATAGCTTCAGAGATGATAACCATAATGAAGGGCATGACTAGTGAATCTAGATAAGATATATCTATATCTATATCTATATCTATGTATATAGATATAGATATATCAATTAAAGCACTTAGGAAAATGAAAGAAATCATGAGTGCTCAATATAGGAAAGAAATGGAATCCCTGAAACACATTTAATAAAAAATCTAGGAAATGAAAAATTCTATTGTTTTGTTTTGTTTTGTCTCTTTGAGACAGAGTCTTACTATGCAGTTCCACCTGGCCTTGAGCTTACTTTGTAGCCCAGGCTGGTCTTCAACTTGCAAAGATCCTCCTGCCTCAGCCTCCTGAGGGTTGGGATTACAGGCATGTGCCACCATGCCTGGCAAAAAAATAATCATCAATGTAAATGATCTTAATTCATCAATCAAAAGCAACAGACTGGCAGAATGGATCTATCTGCTGCATATATGAAATGCATTTAACTCAAAAAGAAATCTATAAATTGAAAGTCAAAGGATGGAAAACAATACTATATGTGACAGAAACCCAGGAAAAAAGCAAGGGTAGCTATTCTATTTGCAGACAAAGGGAACTTCAAGCCAAGACTGATCAAGAAAGACAAGGAAGGTCATTACATAATTGTAAAGGGACCAATCCAAGAGAAAGAGATAAGAATCTTTAATATTTATGCAGCACACCAAACTATATAAGACAAATTTTAACACACATGAATAATCAAATAAACACTAATGCAATTATAATGGATGACCTCAATACCCCACTGTCTCAAATAGACAAATCAGTTAGACAAAAATTCGACAAAGACTTTCAGAGCTGAACCAAACTGGTGAATACATGGCCTTAGTAGATGTCTACAGAGTGTTCCACCACACAGTATTTTTCTCAGCTGCACATGGGACTTTCTCCAAAATAGACTATATGCTGGCTCACAGAACATGCTTAAGTAAATCCCAAGGAATTGAAATTATCCCAGGCATATTATCAGGCCATGGTGCAGAGAAATTAGAAATCAATGGCCAAAGAAACCAAAAACTTCATAAGCATGTGGGAATTAAATAATACACTCCTAAACAACCAATCGGTCACAAATGAAATTAAAGAAGAAATCAGTTTTTACAATTAAGTGATAATGACAGTACAAAATACCAGAACTTATGGGACACAGTGAAAGCAGTCCTATGATGGAAACTTACAACAGCAGACTCCCACATCAGAAAAAATTTTTCCACAAGGGAAAAAATTATAAAGATTAGAGCAAAAATTAATCCACTTAAGACTAAGAAAAATAGCTGGGTGTGATGGTGCATGTCTGTAGTCCTAGAACTTGGAAGTCTGAGGCAGGAAGATTGTTGTGAGGTTAAGATGGTGAGCTCAAAGCCAGCCTGACCTGCATAGCGAGACCCTGTCTCAAAAAGATAAGAAAAAAGAAAGAAAAGAAAAGAAAAGCGAAAAAAGAAAAAAGACTAAGAAAAACAATATAAAGAATTAAGGAATTGAGGGGTTGGTTCTTTCAAAGATTAAATGAAATTGTTGAGCACTTAGCCAGCCTTATCAAAAAAAAGGAAAGAAAAGACTCAAATCCATGCAGTTAAGAATGAAAAGAAAAGAATAACAAATCCTGAGGAAATCCAGATTATTAATACCTGCTTCAAGAACCTTTACTCTGGGCCCCAGCAGGATGGCTCAGTGGTCTAAAGCACCTGCTTAGGAAAGCTTAGGTGGCTGCAAGGACCGTGGTTCGATCCCTGGCACCACATGCTGCGCCAGCCCTGCCCTCAGGGCAGGCTGAGCCGGCCATACAAATAAATAAACAAACAAACAAAAGTTCTTAAACAAGAAAAAAAATAAAAGAACTTTTAAGCTGGGCGTGGTGGCGCACGCCTGTAATCCCAGCACTCAGGAGGCTGAGGCAGGAGGATTGGTGAGAGTTGGAGACCAGCCTAGGCTACAAAACTGAGCTCAAGGCCAGCGTGAACTGTACAGTGAGACCCTGTCTCAAAAAGACAAAAAAAAAAACCTTTACTCTGATAAAATGAGAAACAGAAAAAAAATAGACAGATTCCTAGACACATATAAACTGCTAAAGCTGAATAAAAAAATATAAAGAATGAAATTAAAGATGTAATTAAAAACCTATCAAAAAAGAAAAGCCTAGGTCCTGATGGATTCACTGCCAAATTCTACAAGAAATTTAGAGATGATCTAATGCCATGACTCCTCAAATTCTTTAATGAAATTGAAAGGGGACAATACTCCCATATACATTCCTGGAAGCAAGCATTACCCTGATACTAAAACCAGAGAGAGAGAGAGAGAGAGAGAGAGAGAGAGAGAACTATAAACCAGTCTCCCTAATGAGCATAGACATACTCAATAAGAAGCTTGCAAACAGAATACAGCAAATCATCAAGAAGATTTTATACCATGACCAAGTATGATTCATCCCAGGGATGTAGGAGTGGTTCAACATACACAAATAAATAAATGTAAGCTATCACATTAACAGAGCCAAGACAAACACACATGACCTTCTCAGTAGGTGCAAAAAAAGCATTTGAGAAAATCCAGTGCTCATTCATGATAAAAATCCTGCAGAAAATTATAATAGATGGTCTTTATGTCAATCTGATAAAAACCATCTATGACAAACCAAAAGAAATCATCATACTAAATGGGCAAAAACTGAAAGCTTCCACTCTAAAATCAGGAGCAAGACAAAGATGTCCACTGTCACCACTCTTATTCAATGTTGTTCTGGAAACATTGGCCAGAGCAATTAGACAAGAGAGAGAAATAAAAGGAATAAAGATTGGAGAGGAAAAAGTTAGATTATCATCAGTTGCAGATGACATGAGACTCCAGAAGACCTCAAAAATCTGACCAAAAACACTCCTAGATTTAATAACCAAATTCACCAGCATAGCTGGATACAAGGTAAACACTCAAAAATTAATAACCTTCATGTACACAAATAACAAACTCACTGAGAAAGAAATTAGAGAAACAACGCCTTTTATGATACCATTCCAAAAATGAAATAATTAGGAGCCAACCTAATAAAGGAAGTAAAGAACATTTACTTTAAAAACTGCAGGGCTCTGAAAAGGCAGACTAAAGGGTATATCAGAACATAAAGAGCTATCTCTTGGTCTTGTGTAGAAAGAACCAGTACAGTGAAAAAGGCCATACTTCCAAAATCGCTATGCAGATTTGGTGCGATGCCAATCAAAATACCAACATCATACCTCACCGAATTAGAGAAAAACAATCCTAAAATTCATTGAAACCAGAAGAGAACAAGTATTGAAAAGCACTTCTGGCATCAAAGGCAAGGCAGAGGGCACCACAATCCTAGCTTGAAATTATGCTATGAAACTACAGTAATAAAATCAGCATGGTACTGGCAAAAACACTAAAAATAACAAACCCAATGATCTATACAACAGATTAGAAGATGTATAAACAACTCTAAACTCACTTCGCCACCTTGTCTTTGACAAAGGAGCCAAAATTCTTCACTGGTAGAAAGACAGCCTCCTAATAAATGATGCAGTCAAGACTGGCTTTCTACATTCCAAGGACTAAAGCCAAACCATATCTCTCACTATGCACTGTACTAAAATGAAAATGGATCAAAGATCTACTTATTAAAACAAAAACACTAAATCTGCTGGAAGAGAGAATAATTAGAATTCTTGAAGACTTAGATGTAGGCAAAGTATGAACAAAACCCTGATTGCACAGGAAATACCACAAAACATCAACAACTTACATCTCATCCTATTAAAAAGCTTTTACACAGCAAAAGAATGGGTATTACCAAAAGAATGAAGCAACAACCCATGGTTGCCAGGTTGTGGTGGCACACATCTGTAGTCCCAGCACTTGGGAGATTGAGGCAGGAGGATTGGTGCAAGTTCAAGACCAGCCTGGGCTACAAAAAGTGAGCTCAAGGCCAGCCTGAGCTGCAATAACAAGACTCTGTCTCAAAAAGACAAAAACAAAACAAAACAAAACAAAAATCATGGTTTGGAGGGAAAATTTCCAGGTTTTCCTCAGACAAAGAGCTAATATCTAGAGTATATAAAGAACTCAAAAAGCAAAAATTAGACCCTCAAACTTTAAAGACATAATTCAAGCATGGTCATCTGTAATGAGAGGAGACTTCTCAGATGAAGAGGTAAAAACGGCAAGTACATATATGAAGAATGTTCAACATCACTGGCCATTCAAGAGATGTAAATTAAAGCAATGCCGAGATTCCATCTCACTTCAGAGAGAATGACTAGTATCAAGAAATCAATAACAAATTCTGGGGAGGCTGTAGGGAAAGAGGAACCCTTCTCTACCACTAGCGGGATGGTAAACCAATTAAATCACTGTGGAGCCAGTCAAATAGCTCAGTGGATTAAAGCATCTGCAAGCAAGTGCAAGGGCTGGGGGTTCAATCCCAGGGCCTGCATGTTGGCCCTTCCCCTAGGGTACACTGAGATGGCAGTTGAGACTGGGTGTAGTGACATGTGCCTATAATCCCAGCTCTTGGGAGACTGTAAACAGGCAGATCATGAGTCCAATCTAGTAGTGAACACCCTGTACACCCTACCCTAAAATACAAAAAGAGAAAGAAAGAAAGAAAAGAAAACTAGAATTAGAGGTTCCATTCAATCTAGCTATTCTCCTTTTTGATATCTTCCCAAAAAGAGTTTAAAACATCTCACCACAGAAAATATATGTGTACCTGTAGTGGTTGATACAATGTGTCAACTTGGCTGAATGACTCAGCAGCCTGGTTCCCTGTTGATGGGAGCCCCACTCTGGGGTACAATTGGTTCTTCCCTGGCGTATCACCCGGGCCTGCCTAGGATATGATTGGATTTCTCCCTAGAACGGGACCAAGGGCCCGTCCTGGGGTATGATTGGTTCCACCCTAGGGCGCAATGAGTCCACGTCAGAATGACTGAGCACAAAAAGACTTTTTAAGGGGCTGAAGGAGGAGTCAACACTTCACTTCGTCGGAGAAGCTTCGGTCTTCGCATTCAGACTGGACTTTGTCTGGCTTGCAGCGAAGACTCTTCGGCCTCCAGCTTAGACCTCTCTCTCGCCTTCCGCCGCAGACTCTTCAGCCTCCAACTACAGAAACTTCAGTCCTCCATTACGGACCCGTCAGCCGACAGAGACTTACACGGAGTGCTGCAGTGAGTCCAAGCCTCGGGATTGAATCCTTCAGTCCGGAGTGTGCAGACGCCCTGTGCGCGCTTCCTCATCTGACTCTGTGGCTATTGTAAGCCAATCT
>PVJA010025359.1:0-30708 GCA_004027025.1 Myocastor coypus
AAAAAAAAAAAAAAAAAAAAAAAAAAAAAAAAAAAAAATATGATACAAGAGGACACAAAACTGTCATTACATTATTTACAGATAACATGACTACTTGGCCTGGACACCTGAAAGAATGTCAACATTACCATAAGTAACATGATAAGTCAGCCAGTTAGCTGCTTTTAATTATTATAAAAATCTATTGATTCTTCTAAACAAGCAACAAATGGTACAAAAACAACCCACCTCTTTCTCTCTGTCTCTCTCTCTCTCTCTCTCTCTCTCTCTCTCTCTCTCTGGCTGGCTCAGCCTGCCATGGGGGTGGTGCTAGTGCAGCATGTTGTGCTAAGGATTGAACTTGAGTCCTTGTGGTTGCCTAAGCTTTCCTAAGCGGCGCTTTAGAGCGCTGAACCATCTCACTGGCCCCAAAACCCACATCTCTTACAAAGACAACTAAAACATGAGATGCCTAGAATAAACCTAACACATCTGTCGAAACCTGTAATGAGAAAAAAAAAATTATATAATTATATAACATATAATTGTATTGAAAACATTAAAAAGGAAAATATACAGCATGTTCCTAGAAAGGACAATTGAATACAGGCTAAATTGAACTATGGGTTCAATACAAGAAAAACATAGGTTTTTTTTTTGTTTTTTTGTCTTTTTGAGACAGGGTCTCGCTATGCAGTTGAGGCTGGCCTTGAGCTCACTTTTGTAGCCCAGGCTGGTCTCGAACTCATGCCAATCCTCCTGCCTCAGCCTCCCGAGTGCTGGGATTACAGGTGTGCGCCACCACACCTGACTTTTTGCTGTACATTTTTAATAGATTACCTTTATTATCTTTAAGGAAGCCTCCTTCCATTTCTCTTGCTAGGCTTTTTTTTTTTTTTTTTTTTGTCACTTTTGAGACAGGGTCTTGTTATGCAGTTCAGGGTGACCTTTGTAGCCCAGGCTGGTCCTGAACTCTCAATGGTCCTCCTGCCTCAGCCTCCCCAATGCTGGGATTACAGGCGTGCCCCACCATGCCCAGCCTTTTGTTTTGTTTTTAAATCATGAATGATGTATTGGTCCATTTTCTGTTACTATAGCAGAGTAGGGGAAGCCCAGTAACTTATAAAAAGGCTTACTTACATCATAGTTTCAAACCGTGGAAGTCCATGAGTGGACAGTCCCATTGATTTGTCCCTGGATGAAAACATCATGAGGATGTATTAGGACAGCAGGCATACACTCAGAGGGAGAGATCTCATGGTGACCGGGAAGGGGCTGGCCTCCTACTCTTTACAAAAACTAATGCTGGAGGATCTCACTGAGGTTCCACAAGGGCTAGAAGGATACCCCTGATGACCTACCCATCTTCTGCTGGGCTTTGCCTCTAGGCTTCCAATTTTTTCAGTCATACCATACTGGGGTCCAACCTCCCAGTGCATACATCTTTGAGGGACATATTCAAATTATGGTGCAGATACTGAATCACATCATTTTCTTTTTCACTATCGGGATTATGAAAAATTTTAATGTGGTGAATTTGGTTAATGATATTTATAGAGTTTATGTAAAGCTACACTTGCATTCCTGGAATAAACCAAACTTAGTCATGGTGTGTGATCTTTTTATATATCACAAGATTATGTTTGTTAATATCTTTGCACTTAGGTTAGGAATTAGATTGGCCTGTAATTTTCCTCTATCAAGTATTTCTCTTCTAATTTGATTATTTCTTATATCCTCATGGAATAAGTTGGGAAATCATTCATTTTTAAAAAATAGTTGTTGGAAGACATCATATCAGATAGAATTACTTGATTATTTGTTCCTTGAAAGTAGAATTTTGCTGCAAAACCATCGGGCCCATGTGTGTGTGTGTGTGTGTGTGTGTGTGTGTGTGTGTGTGTGTGTATTTTAAACTACTGATTTGATTTTTAATGATTTTGAGCAATGTTTAGACTTTCTGTTTTGTTGAGCCAGTTTTGGTAAGTCACATTTTTATACATTCTAAGTTTTCAAAGTTATTTGCATAACAGTGCAAATAACTTTTATTAACGTTTACATTTCCATTTCATCTGTGGTTCTGTCTCTTTATCTACTTGAGCCTTTTTCATAATCAAGTACTTGATTTACTTTACCCCAAAATTGACCCTTGGCCTTGCGATCTTCCCGCTGCATTCATTTCCTACTTCACTAATTTCTGCTCTTGAGTTTAGCATTCGTTTCTGCTCCCTTTGTCTGCATTGGGTTTTTGCTTGTGTGCATCAATGCCTTTCACAGTGATTGTTTCCTCCAAAGAAATAGTTTGTGCTGCATTCCCCAGATGTTGAATAGCTATTTGATGTAAGTTCTTTGAAAAGACTTCACTGTAATTTCCCCTTTGATAAATTGACCTAGTTAAGAATACATATTCTACATTTCAAAATACATGGGCATTAAAAATATAACCTTTTGGGGTCAGCAAGATGATTAAGTGGTCTAAAGCACCTGCTTAGGCAAGCTTAGGCATTAGGCAACCACAGGGACCACAGTTTGATCCCTGGTACCACATGCTGAAGCAGCCCCACCCCCAGGGCAGGCTGAGCTGGCTATAATACCAAAAAAAAAAAAAAAAAAAATATATATATATATATATATATATATATATACATATATATCCTTTTATTTCTCTCTTTTGCACACTGATAAGAGAGTAGTCTATGGTGTTATTCTTTAAGACTTGCTAAAATTTGCTTTATTAACTGGCCATGGTGGTTTATGCCTGTAATCCT
The DNA here is from genome assembly GCA_004027025.1 of Myocastor coypus. Classification (NCBI taxonomy): domain Eukaryota; kingdom Metazoa; phylum Chordata; class Mammalia; order Rodentia; family Myocastoridae; genus Myocastor; species Myocastor coypus. The sequence goes on from PVJA010025359.1 coordinate 2,748, forward strand.
AGCACACAGGAGGCTGAGGCAAAAAGATTACTGTAATTTCCAGGCCAGTCTGGGCTACATAATTTAAAGCCAGCTTGAATTACAGAGCAAGACCCTTTTTTGAAAGCAAACAGACAAATAAACAATGCCAAGTTTGCTTTACTATTTAATTTTTAATGTTTCTTGAGAAGAATTTACCTGCTAGGATATATTAACTTGTGTCATTACATACATTTTTCATACTGTTGTGTGTGTGTGTGTGTGTGTGTGTGTGTGTGTGTGTGTGTATGTATTTTGGTACAGGGTCTGCTGGGTCTCATTGTACAGATTAGACTCATAGTGGCCTTCCTGTTTCCAATCTCCCAGCTGCTGGGACTGTAGGCATGCATCACCACGCCCAGTCTTACATACCGTTTTTCTTTTTCTTTTTCTTTTTTTTTTATTTTTTTATTTATTTATCTTTTTCTTGTTTCAGAACCTTTGTTTGTTTATTCACTCATTTTTATGGCCGGCTCAGTCTGCCCTGAGGGCAGGGCTGGCACAGCATGTGGTGCCGGCGATCGAACTGTGGTCCCTGAAGCCGCCCAAGCTTTCCCAAGCAGGCGCTTTAGACCACTGAGCCATCCCGCCAGGCCCCCATACCATTTTTCATTTGTTGTAATCTAGTATGGTGAAGGATTTTTCCATATTTTCTCCCCTTCCCTCCACTCTTCCCCCTCTCCCTCCCTCCCTGAGTCTGCCCTTTCTTCCCTCCTTTCTTTCCTTCTTCCCCCTCATTTGTTCTTTCTTTTGAGATTTTCATATTTTAAGGCTATATTATTGAATGAACACAACAATGAAACTTCAAATCTTTTATAACTACATAATGACTATCTCTAGCAATGTCCTTTGTCATAAATTATTCTTTACATAATAGTGACCTTAGCCTCCCCAACTTTAGTTTGATTTTTCCTAACCTATCTTCCCTGTACTTTTAGTTTTTAGGTATGTCACTTCTAAATATTATATAAATATATGGGGTCGGGGAGGGTCCTGAGTTCAAGCCCTAGTACTGCAGAAAAAAAAATCTATGTATGTATGTATGTATGTATGTATGTATGTATGTATCTATCTATCTATCTATCTATCTATCTATCTATCTATCATCTATCTATCTCAAAAAACTCAAACGTGACAGTGCCTCTAATTTTGTGAAAAGCTCAGTCTGCATTTGTTACGGTAGCAGCCACTGTCCCTGATGAGCAGCTTTCTGTTTCCTGCAGTTCCTAGGCAGGCTGAGGGCAGGAAGAGCTGTCTGGGCTTTGTCCTCTTTCTCTCTAGATCAGGGTGCCCTGCTCAGCTTCAGCTCAGTGAGCCACATGACCCTTGGGGTACAGAACCCTGAGAAAAGTACTTCTGGCTTCCTCAGCTGCCCAGTGAAGGGGGCCATGCACAGAAGTGATTCTGCTGCATTGGGCAGCTCCCCTGCCCCTCAGGGCACTCACTGGCTGGCCGCGGTCCCCGGGTTCTGGGTATCTGCCTAGCTGAGAGCAAGAGTCTAACTCCTTGACTTGTGCCAGGGCTCTGTCTTCCCAAACTCTGGCAGCTAGGTTTGTGGAAAGCCTCTGGCCCCTGGATTTGTGTGTAGATCCTTGCCAGGCCTGGGAAACCATCCAATCTAGGAGTCTTAGTAGAACTGGTAAGGAGTCGGGAATCTCCCATGGTAAACAGGGTACTGTGCTCTCCTCACAGGAACTGATACCAGCGCATGGACTCTGCTTCCCAACTACTCACCTGTGTGATTTCCTTTCTAACGCTGACTCTTTATTATCTATGAGGCTTGCTTTTTCTGTGCTAGTTTTTCACATGCTACTCTTTGACAATTGAAGTTCTCTTTGTTTTCATGCCTTCCTCTTAAGGATTTAGATGTTAGATGTACAATGGCATTTTTAGCCTTTTAGTATCTTTAACATTTTCTGGTATGTTTAACACAATCTAAATTTGTTCAAAATTTGTCTCTACCTCTAATCAAATATAAGGACCTCGGAGCATTTGAACTCAATCCATTATTCATTACATGCTATTGTTGTCCAGTCTTTTAGGAAGTATTTTAGGAAAACACATAAGTGGATATTATTATGGTTTTATATAGAGTAAGTTGGTTTAAATCAGTTTGCGTAGTCCCCGTTTCTTTGCTCAGTTTCTTTATTCTTGTCAGATCCTCCTCTGAGGTCATTTTCATTCATTTCAAGAATACTTCTGGGCCAGGTGTGGTGGTGCACACCTGTAATTCCAGCACTTGGGAGGCTGAGGCAAGAGGATAGGTGTGAGGTCAAGACCAGCCTGGGCTACAAAAGTGAGCTCAAGGTCAGCCTGAACTACACGGCGAGACCCTGTTGATTTAAAAAAAAAACAAAAAACAAAAAAACACGTCACTACTGACTCATAGTGATCCTCCTGCTTGTACCTCCCAAGTGCTAGGATTACGGGTGTGAGCCACCAGGCGCCCGAGAGTGGGCCAAGATAGGGAGCGAGAGCAGGTGAGAGCTGCGCCGCAGGCGGGGTAGAGAACCAAACCCTGGTCCCTGCTCTTCCCTAAGCAAGAGCTTAATCCGCTAAGCTATACTGCTGACCCTTGCCTTCATTCTTAGAAAATGTTTTTGCTGGATTTAAAACTCCAAATTGATTTTCTCTTGGCACTTTCAATATATTAGGTCAGCATTTAGAAATTTTCCATGGATACTGTTAAGCAGTTCATTATAATTTCATAATTTCAGGTAATGTTATGGATGGGCAGGTTCTTTGAGTTTCTGCATGTGTTTTAATACAACTTTTTTGTTTTGTTACCAGGAATTGTGCTCAGGACCTTGCACTTGGCAAGCAAGCGCTGTGCCACTGGGCAGCGTCACCAGTCCTCAACATAACTTTTAAGTTCATTTTCTACCTGCCGGCTTACGCTTCTGGCCTTTGGGATTCCAGTCTTTCCATGAGTGTAGGAATCCCTCAGCTACTACCTCTTTAAAATTGGCCTCTCAGCCGTTCTTTCTTCCAGAAAGTCCTGTTCTTGTTGTACTGGATGTTTTGAAATGTTTATATCTGGTATGTTGTTTAACTTTGCTTTGACATTCTCTAGCAGTTTGCCCTTTTTTGCCTCCTGAGTATTGATTCAGCTCTGTTTAGAGTTCACTAATTTCCTTCAGTGTGTGCTAAACTCCTCACTTCCAACAGCTTTTCATTTCTGAAGGTTCTGTGTTTCTTTGTGCCTGGTCCTTCCTAGTATTGATCCTAGTATTGCTGTTTTTTATTTTCTCTGTTTAGGACAGGGCTACAGGGTCTCACTGTGTAGATCAGACTCTCAGTGATCCTCCTCTTTGCAGCCTCCCAAGTGCTGGGATGACAGGCTTATAATCCCATGCCCAGTCTCAATCGCTGTCTCAGTGTGACCCAGGGGCAGGGCCAGCACAGCATGTCAGGGGTTGAATCCCAGTCCCTGCATCTGCCTTAGCTGGCTCTTTAATCTGCTGAGCTCTCTGGCTGGCCCTTCTTATTATGTTTTGAGACTCTATTTTTTTTTAATTCTTTAGATTTTTTAACATGTCATTATCCTATATTTGACAGTTCTTTTCTTTTAGGTCTTTGGAGGTAGTCTCTGCTGATTCTCAGCTATAATTTATTAATTGAGGGCATAAAGCTCCTATTCAGTTGGGATGAGCTGAGGTTATTTTCCACTAGAAGGGACTTGGATTTACTTCTGCCAAGATCCAAGGAGAGCTGTTTGTTTTCTGCTGTGTTCCCATTTATTTTCTACCCTGCTGACTTCCCCTACCCCTGAGAGTGAAGCAGCGCCTTAAAAAGTATGTGTTTTCTGTAAGACCCAGTTGTTTTGTATCAGGAAGACCCTTAGGAAGTGGAAGCCCTAGTGAATTTTCTGGTGGAGAAAACTTTTCCTTGTTGGCTAAAATTATATTTTCAAGAGTAGGCTGTGCACAGGATGGGAATTATAGAAACAAGCAAGAGTTCTGGCCCAGTAAGTGAAAGCAGCACTCAGTAAACAGGGGCTGGTTGTGCTGCCCATGGGCGGTTGGCGGTGGCGATGTTCTGCTTGCTTGGCTCATCCCAAGTTCCATTTGTGACTGTTCACTTCAGAACAGAACAGAACCAAGCATGAAGCCAAAGGATTTTTGAGTAACTATTAGAGATCAAACTGAGCCAAAGGGGAGAAAAATGATGTGGGTTTATTATAGAAATCTGGGGAGGGAAACAGAATTTCACTGAACAAAATCCACTTGCATTCCTTTCAGGAAAGACAATTAGAACAAAAAAACTGCAACTAAGTTTTTAGAAATCCTGGTACATTTTTTCTTATCAGGTGCCTCTTCATTTCCTCCAACAGTTTTACCCTTCTCATTCCTTTCCAATCTTAAAGCCCAGCCTTTTCCTTCATTGTCATTCCTAGCAGGCAGTAATATTCCTCATGAAGGACACAGAGGGGCTGGCCACACTTGCATCACCACAGATAAAACCCTCACTGGCACCTCTCCAGTGAGATGTATTAAAATCAGTGGAAAATACTCCCTACTCAGCCCATGCAAGAACCCTGGAAAGGCCAAAATAACTCCTTCTCATCTAGGTTTTAATGGGAGAGCTCTCCCGCCTGCAGTAGACAGGGTCTGGTCGAACGGGATGGATCCTGGTGCTGTGACTTCTGGGGCTGCATCCAGTCCTGTCCCTGTGCTCTTGGCACCCCTCCCTGTCGGCCTGCTGGCTGTCATGAGGGGCACAGTCATCCTCCACCAGGCCTTCTTCCACAATGCTTCTACATCACTGCAGACATAACAACAGTGGAGCCCATGAGCCAGGGCCTGGCACCACGGCAACTGTGAGTGGAGGAAACCTTTCCTTCTTTATGTTGATTTTCTCAGGGTTTTTGTCACAGAGATAAAAAAGCTGACTGACACCATCTTCTTCTGTGTCATGCCTTCCTCCACTACTGTTCCTCGTGTTCTTCTCCAGAAGCATTTAAAACATATTCACCTCAGAGCCAGGAAAGCAGTCAACCCTCCCTGGGCCCTCCCACACCCTTCCAGCTACTACTGTTCCACTCTCTTTACTTAGTCTGGTCTTCAGAGCAGCCCAGCATCCTCGCCTCCATCGCTTCCTACTCCTCTCCAATCTGGATTTTGCCCCCAGCACTACACCAACTTTCTCACCACCGAGTTTGCACATTGCCCGGGACACTCTACACTTCTCTGGTTTTACTCTACTTCTACATAACTAGTTTCATACAATCATGGTACAGACACACACACACACACACACACACACACACACACAAGCACGCAGAGCTTTAACCTTTGTCAGCTATTGCCGTGACAGAACACCTGAAGTAGTCAATTTATAAGGAGGAAAGGTTTACATTCACTTAGAATTTGAGTGGTTTTAATCCATGGTTAGTTAGGTCTGTTGGTTTGGGGCCGGTGTCAAGAGAGAATAAATCTGTGCACCTTCTGGGAGCTGGGTAGGGGGAAGAGAGAGAGAGGGGGAGAGAAAAAGAAAGAAAAAGACAGAGAGAGAGAGAGAGAGAAATAGTAACAGAGAGAAGAGTCAGCTCACTAGGCTGCTTGACAATGTTTACTAGAGTATCACTGCATTTATCTTACAATCAACTTCATTATTTAATATATTATTACTATTATATATATTAATATAAATAACCTTTACTGGTACTCTTTCTTTCAATTAAGACCATTTGATTAAAAAAATCATATACAGGGGCCCGGTGGGATGGTTCAGTGGTCTAAAGCACCTGCTTAGGAAAGCTTGGGCGACTGCAGGGACCATGGTTCGATCCCCAGCACCACATGCTGCACCAGCCCTGCCTTCAGCGCAGACTGAGCCAGCCATAAAAATAAATAAATGAACAAACAAAAGTTCTGAAACAAGAAAACCATAAATAAATAAAATTTAAAAACTCTTTAAAAAAATCATATACATAGGTAAGTTGTATTTTTCTGAATTTTATTTAGGATGAGTAAACAGTGATTTTCAATGTATTTTGTTAGGCAGAGAGTTGGTGCTAGTCTGATGGGACCAGGGATTTCTGCCCTGTTGGTGACAGCTTCTGCATTTGAGCCACACTGTCACGTGACTCAGAGGCACAGTATGGTGTGAAGAGCACCAGTGTCCTTCCCAGCTCTAGCCTCAGCCTTCAGGAAGTGATCCAGCCACCAGGCGCTGCTCTTCCCACTGGCAGCTCCACTACTTCTGAAAACATCCAACTTTACAAACAGCTGCCTAATAATTCCTAGTGAGTTATTTTAGCCTTTCCCGAGTGCTTACATGGGCTGAATAGGGGGCATCTTCCACTGATTTTATCACTGTTTGTGAGCTTCACGCTACCGGTGTTGAGTGTGGGAGGACAGAGAATAGGAAAGCAAATCCTGAAGCCCAAGATTTTTCTCACTCTGCCACTTCCTGGCCGTGGGTCTTTCCATGGAAAGCTCTTACAATGGACCCATGATGGTGAAGCCCTTCTTTGGTTATTGTTCTCTAGAAATAGTTCTTAGCCACTTGACTGCCATAGGTTTTCTTACTTTCCTGCATCCAGCTAAGAGCATCTGGTGTCTGTGTAGAAAGCTTAGCTGCAATGACAGGAAAGTGGTATCCAGATGGACACAGGGCCGCGCCCCCAGGGTGCTGCCCACGTGGCACATGGTACAAGGCTCTGTGTCTGAGGCCAGGGTCCTTTTCACTCTGCCCTCAAGGGAACAGCTCAATGACAAGAATATAGGGCCAGGCTGTGTATGGTGGTGCACGCCTGTAATCCCAGCACTTGGGAGGCTAAGCCAGGAGGATCAGTGCAAGCTCAAGACCAGCCTGGGCAACAAAAGGGAGCTCAAGGCCAGCCTGAACTGCATGGTGCGGCCCTGTCTCAAGAAAGACAATAAATAAATAAATAAAGTGGTTTTCTTTTTTGTTTTTTGTTTAAAAAAAAAGAATATAGAGCCAGAGGCACCTCTGGGATGGGGTCTGGGGAAGGGGCCAAGACGTGTGTGTGTGTGTGTGTGTGTGTGTGTGTGTGTGTGTGTGTGCATGCACGCGCTGCTCTGTGTGCCACAGACTATGCACAGCAGAAGCAAAGGGGCCAACCGAGTGCTGGTTTCTCAGCGTGCCCAAGGGTCATCGGTATTGTCCAGGAGCTCATCGGAGTTGCACAGCCTAAGGCCTCCTCCCAGACTTGTGCATCAGAGCACGCATCAGAGCCACACTGCCACACTGGACATCACAGAGATCGTCTATTTCCTAATACTGCATGCTACTTCACTGAGAGCTAGCTCCATCAGGAGGCATGGAACCCTTGGGCACATGACACCTGCACCAGAAATAAAAGCCTGGAATTTATGGCAGGTTATGTGTTTATTTTTGCTGCTTCTTGGACAAGTTCTACAAGGTAAGAATAAAACACACAGATTCTTTCAACAGTGTAGATTTTTACAAGCCAACTTCCGACTGTGGCATTTAGGATTCCCAGAGTACGTGGGTTGAGGCACTTTTGTACCCAGAGGCAACTAGACTTTGCCAGGCTGTGTGTGTGGGGGGTGACTCCATCTTGAGGATGGTATGCAGCTGCCTGGTGAGGTAGGGAGGAGCAGCAGGAGATGCAGGGTTAGGGCCAGGTGTGCGGCCCACCTGCCTTTCATGAGAGGATTGTTCTGTTGGCCAGTGACAGGTCCTCTGCTCTACTTGCTCCCTCCTGCCTTGGTATCACTGCTGCCCCAATGAACACTTCAGCAGGGGTAGGTGGGAAGGGAGCAAGCACCCTGGCCTTTCCTCTGTGCCAGCATCTTTGGTATAAGGAACCCTCCCTGGGCAGGGAAGGCTGGAGAAGTCAGGCAGCCACTGGGCGTGGGATCTCTCGGGAGTGGGGGGGGTGAGTGTTTCTATTTCTTCCATTAGTAGGGAACCCATGTGCCCTCATTATGCCAGGCAAGCGCTGGAGTATCGGCCTCCCCTTTTGCCTTTCAGTAAGCTTCTCAAAGCTCATGGCTGGTGCTCCCATCAGGGCCAATTTAGGCCTTGAGATAAGCTCCTTCCCCCAGCTGCAAGTCGCAGCTGGAAACACCTACAGGAAGCCATGGCCTTTCCCTGTCAGTCATGGGCCTAATGAGGGCCTCTGCCCTGGGCTTCCTCCTTTCTCAGAGGGAGCCCTTTGCTCTCAGGAGGCACGAGCGCATGGAGTGCTCCTGTGGCCGGCATGGCATCCTTTTCCTTCTCTCTGCCTGGCCTTTGCCAGCCCAGTGCCCTATTCTATCTGAGGACACCTCCTGGCCCAGGAAAGGTCCCCCGGAGACCTGTGTACTGACAGATAAATTTCTGGTCGTGGATCACCCTGGCCCTGTGGGGGGTGGGTCTTGAGCGGATCATCGCTACTTATTCACATGCAACATGAATCAGTGATGGCTGTCCTGGGACTGAGGACAGAGTCCTGTGGCCCTGGTCGTGGTCTGCATTCTGGTACTTGGGAGCACTAGTGCGATCTATTCATACCTTTGGCAGAAAAGTCCCTCCCAGCTGTTTGGAAACGTAACGTGGCAGTCTCCCCCTTCATCCTTATTCCGGATCCCCATTGGTGGCCTGAAACCATGAGTACTACTGAACCCTGAATGTAGGTGCCCTGGTTTTCCTAACATACAGATCTATGATAAAGATTAATTAATAAATTAGACACAGAACGAGCCTAGTGACTGGTAAACTACAATAGTTGCAGCAATATATGATAATGCAATATGTGGATATGGTGTCTCTCTTTGAAGGGTCAGGACAAACAGTGGTATTTTCAAGACTACAGTTGACTTTGGGTAACTGAAACCAAGGAAGGCAAAACTGTGGCTAAGGGGGCTGATGTCTCCCCTGGGGAAGAGCTTAGAGCCTGTGTTGTTTGCTGGGTGGTCAGAGGCAGCAGAGGACACCTGAAGAGGTCCCTGCTATCCTGAGACCTGTCCTCAGGACCGGCCTAGTGAAGGCAGTCCTCAGCCTTGTCAAGGCCAAGGACGGGCGGCTGGCTGTGCAGTGCACTGAGTGTGGCAGTGAGTGTGGCTGAGCGCCTGCCCTGGAGCTGATGGCCCTGGGGGCTCCACTCTCCACCTTCCAGGGAGACACCCAGAGTGACAGGGAAAAGGTGAGAAGGCACAGCAGCTTAAGCATTTCTCACCACCAACTTAATGGCAGGAGAGCAATTACACTTCTTCTCAAGCAGCTTCATTAGTGGCTCCACAGAGGAGGTGACATCACACCCTCACAGGAGGATCCATTTGCAGGCTTTGTGGTGATTCCTGACTTTCAAGGGAGACAGAAAATCTCCCCAGCTCTGCAAGGAGGACTGGGTGAAGCGGCTTCAGTCCCTAACTCCCATCTGGAAAAAGCCCACCCTTCAGTGGCCTCTGGCACAGACTTCAGGCTCACCCCCTACATTGCTCTCTACTCGCCCTCCTGTGGCTGCCCCAGGAGTCTGCAAGAACCAGCTCCCCGGCCCTTGTGAACTGGCTCAATTCCCTTCCAGGGCCTGGGTGGGCAGCAGGCAGAACTATCAGCTGCCCTGCTACTTCATCACAGCCTGTGGGCAACTTGAGCCTTGGGAAAGCAGCTGAAGAAAAGCGGAGGAGGTGATGCAGGACCAGGTCCACACACCTGTTCTGTGCAAAAAGGAAGTAGCTATCTCTGCGAAGGCCACAGCAGCACGCTCTGCTGTCCAACATCTGGCGCTTGCTTTTAAATCTACTAGTTGAAATCTCAGGCCCCCAACTTTTAGCTAAGTAAGTATAACCACAAGTTCTGTTTTATATATATCTATATATGACATATATGTACATACAAATTGCACACATGTGTGTTTCACTCTGAATATTATGAGGAACACTTTCATACCAGGAAGTCCAGCTGTGAACTACCTGTGTGCACACTGACCCTGCCCTGCACCATCCATAGAAGACTAATCAAGATTCGTGCCTGAGCCGCCCGCACCTGGTTTGAGGCACTGGGCAAAGGGCCTTCCTTACACATGGCTTGTTTTCTCTGTGAGGACGGAGTCTGTTGGCAGCATGAACTTGACCCCGCCATCTTTCTCCCAGCCTCTTCGGATCTTGGCCAGTCTGCGGCTGAAGCAGGGCAGCAGGAACAGGCCCTTGGCCAGGATGACAAGGCAGGGCACCAACAGCGTGAGGGTGAAGGTGGGCGGCAGATAGAACTTGTAGTGGCTCTCCTCGAAGGCACGGGTCCAACCGTACGTGAGTGTGTGCAGCGTGCTCAGCACCAGGGCCACAAAGCCCAGCGTGGACTGTGGAGGAAAGAAAAGGCTGGAGTGAGGCTGGGCGAGGGCAGCTGGCAGCTCCTGCTGCCTGGGGGAGAGCGACAGGAGAGACTCATATTCGCGACCCAGCCCTATCATTCTGTTGTGCAAGATCTTATAACTGCTTGTGGAACTCTCAGAGACTCTCGATCCCTGGCAGAAAAATGGGAATTGTGTTTCTATACTGAAGGTGCATAAGGACCTAGTATTGCACATTAAAGAGGACTGCTTTTTTTCCCCCGGCAGCTCTGGTGGCTGTTGGATGAATTTAGATGGGATTTTGTTCCAAAATTTCAAAGGCATGTTACTACCTTCATGGAGACTTTCATGTATGTTAAAGTAACAGAGATCTGTGGTATACTCAAATCACAATTTTACAGGCACTAGGTGGCCCGGGAAAGCAAAAGGTGGAGCAAAGAAGCAAACGGACTCTAAGCTGACCTGAAGGGAAATGCAAAGTAAGTAACTTGCAGATGGCATGTGGACCCAGCACCAGCAGATGAGCGGCTCCAAGCCCAGGGAACCTGGCACCACACAGAAGCCCACCCCACCTGGACCTGGTGGATAATGCTCTCTGCCATATAACACTGAGTTATATGCGCCCAGGTGGGTGCCCACGCCCCCCCCCCCCCACAGGCCTGCCTTCTGCCTGGAAAGAGATGCATGACTTGGGGGAAAGGAGCACAGCAGCTCTGAGTGGGAAGGCCTGGGCCTCCTCATGCCTGAGGCATACGTGGCTTTCATGAGCCACTGCCCAAGCAGAGCAGCTCCTCCATTGTTGCTCCAAATGGGTCTTCTGGGCTGTGCTGAGAAACACCCTGAAAGGGCTGCTCGGGCATCTTTGGCCTCTTCTGCCTGTGAGCAGCCTCATGGACCACAAAGGGGAGGGGCAGACACTATCGCTGGTTCTACTGTGGACTGCAGGACCTTAGGTGACCCACCTGACCAGCTGTTGTGGGAAGCAAATGCTTCCAAATGCCAGCTTCGGAGAGTGCAGGGTGGAGCAGAGGACACTCAGTGGGCATCCGGGCTGCAGGGGAGGGGAGGAGTGCCTCTGGCAGCTTCAAGTGTATTCTGTTTGTTTTATTTTCTGTCTGTCAGTTCATTCTATACGCACTGAAATTACTGAAGATTCAGGGCGGGAGAGACCTGTGTTTATGGCATCGGGAATGAAAATAACACAGACCCACCATGCAATGGACACATCCACACTTTCTTCAAGGAAGTGTTGCAGAGGTTTATTGTAAATGCTGTAGTAAGCTAATACCTTAGCATGCTCTTCATAGCCTGGCTTGGAGCTTTCCAAAAAGGCTATAATTAGGTCACTGGCGTTCCCAGTATAACCCAAGAGCTCAGTTGAGAGAGGCTGCTGCCCTCTGTCACCTTTCTAAGTGGGGCTGGGTGACTAGGAATATAGCCCAGTGGTGAAGCATCTGCCTAACATGTGCAAGGCTCTGGGATCAATCCCTACCACTGCAAAATATGTAAGTAACAGTGAAGGAATGAGTGGAGCTGATTCTGTATTATCTGGTTTAAGCACTTGCTGGAAAGCAGGGAGTGTCCTGTGGTACCTGCTCCTGTACAAACACCAGGACCACGAACAATCATCAGAAGAAATGCTCATGATGCTTTTGTTAGCCATAGTAAGAAGCATTTTCTAATGGCTATACACTACAATTTCACAGACAGCCTTACAGGCACAGTTGCACTCCAAATACAATATCTACTGAAACAAGCTCTCCCTCCTTTGGTCTCTGTCTTTCTTGGCCATCTCTACTGTTCTTGCCTTGGGTCCACTTCAGTGATCTCATTTCATCCTTGGTGACTTCTGCAGTGTGGCCAGTTGGAAAGTGGCAGCTGTCTTTGTGTTATTCCCTACAATTCATTTATATGGCATTTTAATGGCATATGCCCAAACAGAAGCGCCCTTGGACTACAAGTCACATGGAACCAAATCCTTGTCGCTCTCAAAAGTGTCTATCAATATTCCAAATCTGAACCAGGTATGGTGGCACATATCTGGTCTTCTGGGTATTCTGGGAGGCAGAGGCAGGAGTCCGCCCTGGGCTAGTGATGGATTTAGATACTGTTTGAAAATAAAATTAAACATATAAAGGACTGGGGATGTAGCTCAGCTCAAAGGCCTTCAGTTCCACTCAAGCACTACAAATAATACAAAACAAACCCGCAGTTTCTAAGCCCCATCAATTTTTCCAAATTCTAATTTCTCAGCATATCACAGAGAATTTGTTTTACAGAGGTGCTGGCCATAATGAGCATGTCTTGAACCACCAGCCGACATTCTTCAGCCAGGTGCCCGGCCCCAGCTGTGAATCCTTCTCCTTGTAGAGTTCTAAAGGTGCTGAGCTGGCCACAAAGTGTCTTTAATCCCCAAGAATTGCTCCGTCTGAGGTTGGTTACAAACCTTAGCTACATGCTAAAACCCATGATGGGAGCTTGAGCAAAATGCGATTGCCCAACACCCTGCCTGGAAATTCAGATTAAATCAGCTCAGGGTGGGGCTCGGGCATCTGTTGTTTTTCAGAGTTCCGCAGATGATGCTATTGAATAGCCAGGACTAAGCCACTAATTTTGGAAAGTCTTATCACCCACACCCTTCTAGTATGAGGTTGAAAAGTCCACACAGGTCTCTATGCCCAGGCTGTTTGGTTAGGGAGGATCTATACCTGTCTGTTTTTTAGGCAAACACCTATTGAGGGCCTTTTGGTTTCCCCGTGCTGTTTCAGGGGCTTTCCTAGATGGCCAGCAATGGGAACCCACCCGCGTCTAGGATGCCATCCCTACTGAGGCCTTAACATCACCCTTAGGAGATGTGCCCAAGGACATGGGCTGCTGTGCTCCCGTGTGACCTATGCTGGGCCACCATTCCCAGCCTCGTTTAGAGTGATGGTTGGACACGTGGGGTCCTACTCTGGGAAGACGCGGCTGCACATTGACTGCTCTGGGGCTCACCAGCAGCGGTCAGGCCCTCCTGCTCTTACAGGCAGAAGCCCCAGCCTTCAGCTGGTGGTCTGCTGCAAGGCCACACAGCAGAACAGCAGCCTACAAGAAAAGAGCCCTTTGACTTCTCGATCCAGGTGGGAAGCCTGGATGATTCCACAGTCTGTTTCCCTAACGCTGTCTCTCCTTGCGAACAATCAAAAAGTCCCAGGATTACCAAAGGGAACCAGAAAGAAGAGGAGGGATTTTCATGGGGCAATTAATAACCCCCACAAGTGAGGGCTATTTTTATTACACAGAAGCTTGTTAGCAAAAAAAAAGAAACAGGCAGGTCCTGGGTGGCTCCTGCTGGTGCTCAGTCATAATCGTGGGAAGGGGCTTTGACAATCGCTCAGCGAGCTGGAGTCCGGCTGCTCTGTCATTATGTCAGGCCAGAAGCTGGAGTGAAGAAGGTCACTGAATATTCCTCCATCTCTGGGACAGAACTGAGGCTCTAAGAGCTGAATTCCCACTTTCTGTGCAGCCTGGCTCCTCCTAGGTTTTGCAGTCTGACGATGCTTAACTGGCTGAACTGGGAGCATGTAGCAGAGCCACAGCCAAACAAGAGCAACAAATGCAAAACAAGAGCAAAACCTTACAAACTAAAATTTAAAATTCTGACAAGCGCAGGGACTGGAGTTTGACCCCTGGCACTGGCATCGCCCTAGGGGCATCCTGAGATTGACACTGCGCATTATGGCACAGGCCTGTAATCCCCATGCTAGGGAGGCTGAAAATAGGAGGATCACCATGAGTCTGATCTGTGTAGTGAGACCCTGTGGACTCTGTACTAAATACATATAAATAAATAAATAAATAAATAAATAAATAAATAAATAAATAACAAAATTAAAAAGTTTGGAACCAGCTGTGGACATAAAAGGATAGATATAAGCATGAGTCACCATTCTGGGGAAGTGACACATGACAAACAAAATACTACAGATCCAGGGTTTATTCCATAAACAGTTTCTAGGCCCCATGGCAGTATGGCCAGATGTGGTGGGGGAGGAGAAGGAGGGGTCAGGCAGCTCCTCACTGGTCATGCTAGCCTGACAGGAGGCTATATCTTCCCTCAGAAATTACAGGGCTGGGATGCAGCTCTGTGGTAAAAGCACTTGTCTAGCCTACAGGGAAGCCATGGCTTCGATCCCCAGTACCACAAAGGGGGGGAAAAAATAGTAATTCCTAGGGTCATGGGTGCTGTGTTTTACCTCCTTTCAGTGACTATGCAAGTGGAAACAGGCTGAGGCAGGAAGCAGCGGTCCTTAGAGGCCCCAGAACAAATCAAAGGGTGCAGCCCACAAATGAGATCTAGGGTCGGACCCAGCTCCACTGCTCTGCCTTGTGTGCCACCGAAAGGCACCACGCAAGGCAATGCATGCCTCTGGAGGTCACCCTGAGTCTTTGAGCCATCTTCCAACCTGAGTCTATGGGTAGCAGGCAGACCCAGGCATCTGTATCCTTCCAGGGGTGCTCTGTGGCTTCAGACCTTGCTGAGGGAGGCTCACGAAAGTGCCCAGTCCATATCCAGCTCATTACAGGTGTACAAGGAACTATCAAACCATTGGAGCTGAATGTATCTATCTGTACATCATGCAAAACAACTTGATGTTTTCCTTGATTTTTAAAAAATATTTTTATTTTTTTGAGAAGGGTAGTAGCCCAGGCTGTCCTTGAACTCCCTGCCTCAGTTCCCAAGCACTGGGATTACAGGTGCGTGCCACCATACTCAGCTGTTATAGCCTATTATTCTATTTCATTTTTAAAAGGTTCATTGCATCTGGGCATGGTGGCACAAACCTATAATTCCAACTACCCAAGAGGCTGAAGGAGGAGGACTGGTAGAGCTGTTGTCCCAGACAGGGGAATATAGTAAGAGCTCGTCTCAAGAAGTAAAACAAGGGGCCTGGCAGGATGGCTCAGTGGCCTAAAGTGCCTGCTTAGCAAAGCTTAGGCGGCTGCAGGGACTGCAGTTCGATCCCTGGCACCACATGCTGCGCCAGCCCTGCCCTCAGGGCAGGCTGAGCCGGCCATACAAATAAATAAATAAACAAACAAAAGTTCTGAAACAAGAAAAAATAAAATAAAATAAAATTAAAATTAAAAAAAAAAGAAGTAAAACAAGCCGGGTGCGGTGGTGCCTGACTATAATCCTAATACTTGGGAGGGTGAGGCAGGAGAATCACTGCCAGCTCCAGGCCAATCTGCACTACAGAGTGAGACCCTGCTCAATAGAACAAACAAACAACAACAAAAACAATGCCTCCCAAAGCAAAACAAAACAAAAAATGGGTGGGCAGTAGCTTAGTCAAGCATAACAATGTGGCCAGGTCTCCTCAGAATAACAGCAAAATGCTACTTTTCTTTCACAGTCTTGGGACGTGGAGGGGCTCGTCCATACTGGTTCTCTTGAGAGACAAAACAGCTAGCTTCTATGGATGGAGTGCAGACATTTGATTTCCACAAATAAAATCCTGCCCTCCCACCCATGCACTCCCCTCCCCAGCTCCTGCTGTGGCAGGAGCACTTTCATGTTTTCATTGCAGCTCTTCAATATGCAAAGCAGAGCCCAACAGCCCAGGGTCCCAGGCAGTTTTGCTAACAAAATCAAATCCACAGGCTTTCTGTGGCAGCCAGAACCAGGCGCATAATCTGCGCCGCCGCTTAAGGGAGCCACTTTCTGGTGAGGGAGCCACCTGCGGTCGGCTTTAATTGTGGACAAACTGTGCACTCTGGATACTCCAGGCGGGAACAGGAAAATCCTAGATTTGGGAGTGAGGCCCAGCGGGATTAGTGGCAGATCAGTGAAATGCCTCTCCCTCACCTTCTCATGCCGGCATGTGCCAGCCTGAGCCTCCCTCCCTGGACTTTCTGAGATGAGAAGAGCCGGGAGTCATTGGAGCACTTTGAAAAAACAACCAAGCCCGTTTTGTTCTGTGGTATGCTAAGGGTCCCCAGTCACGAATAACTAATCTGGATTACATAAAAGCAGTGCACCGTCACTGTCCCTCTGGATCCTCGAGGCACACAGAAGACACTCGACAGATCTCTGCTGACAGTGGGGGTGGAGACCATGGCTGCTCCCTGCCACAGTACAATCTGAGGCGGCATCCAACATTAGTCAGCCCCGTCCATGGGAGCGGAGGAGTTAATCCACCAACACCGACCTCATGCTTGGAGCAGAGGACGGTAGGAGGTGCTGAAGAAGTATCAGAAATGTCCCCATCCCAGTTATTTCCATTACAATTGAAACCACCAGGCTGTCTGTCTTGCCTCCTCTCATATGCCAGGCCTAGCGTGGTGCTGGTGTGTGTCAAGTACTCAGTACATGTTTACTGCATGAACAAGTACACATGGACTGCTGGGCCACGGGCAGCATCTCCCAGAATGATGCCTGTCACTGGACATAGGTTTGGATGGCGTAGATGTTTCTGGCATCTTCTAGGGGAAGCAGGTCTTTCCCCAAAGGTGCATGATAACACACCTCTTTTTCTTCTATTCCTTTATGGTGCTGGGGGTGGAACACTGGCCCATCATGCCAGGTACCTGCTCTCCCACACAGCTACACACCCGCCCCAGCACTTCTGTGTGTGGATATTTCTCTAGGAATGGTGTCCTCAGGGAAGTGTTGCCTCGTCTCTTATGCACTGATCCTAGTGCTTACCTCCCAGCCACCCTGCAAGCATCAAGTGGTAAAGGGGCAATAGCACTGGGTGGAGAAGAGGAAGCAGGTGGTGGGTGAAGCCACTGCCTCCCACTTAGGCCACCAAAGTGTCAGGCTGCCACACATGACAGAATTTTGTTTGGAAGGCTCAAGGATGGTTGAAATTGAATGTGCCTGGTGAGGGCTCAGAGCTCTCCTCTGTCTTTCCAAGTGCCTCTGTATGGCATCCTTGAGGTCAGGAAGTGAGCCTGTGTGGGAAGCTCTTCACCAGGAAGCTGAGAGGGCACTGAAAATGGGCAGCCTGGCACCTGAGCAGTGGGTGGCACTGCTTCAAGCCAAGGCAGTTTGGGGAGGGGAAGGCACTGGCACTGGCCCCTAGGTGGGCGGGCTCCCGTCTACATTCACTGACTCTGGGGACAACCTCTTTACCTGCACAAAGCTGAACTCCCTCCAGTTGAGTGCGTTTGCAATGGATGGCAGTGAGGTGACAGCCAGCAGGGACAGTGTACCGAGGGCCAGCACTCCCAGTGAGAGGTAGATCTCCATGCGCCAGACTTCCTCCTCCACCCAGAGGTGGCTCTTGTTGGCCAAGACCTGGCAGGGACAGACAGAACAGCATGAGCACCATGGTCTTGGCTAGAACCCTTGAGGACTGGCAAGTGAGGGCCCAGGAAAACAGTCACGGCTGCCTGTCATGCCCCACCTAACACTCAACAAAGCCCTGGCTGTGTGGGAAGTGCTGCTCAGGGGTTACAGACCCCTTTCTTCTTGCAGCCACCCCAGAAGGAGGGATCACTGGGAACCCATTCCACACAGATGAGAAAGACAAGGCCACCCGAGGGCAGCTAGCCAGAAGGGTCACACTACCTGAAAATAAGGAGTCAGGGAGGTTGGCAAGAAATACAGACCCTCCGAGCATGGCTGTATCACCCAGTTTTCCAGTCCCTACAACACAGGACAACAGAGAAAAGCTCTAGGAGCATAAGACTCCTCAGGCCGATGGGCCAGCTCTGATGGAGAGGCTGTCTCTCCTCTAGGGAGCGGCCCCCATCACCCTAGTCCCTTGGTCTGTCCTATCATTGGATCAAAACACAAAGACACAAAGGAATTCCCTGTGAACCAGCTATTCCCCTTCTAGTATCTTCCTGAAAGATGTAAAGATATCATACCCATGTTTATATCTGTGCATGCTCAAGTTGACAGCAACAAAATACCTACATCTTGGAAGCAACCTCTATGCCCATCAGCAGATGAGTGGATAAGGAAAGGTGATATTTACAGACAATGGACCATGATTCTGCTATAAAGGATAAGTCTGAGTCATTTCTATGAGAACAGATGCGCTTTGAGAACACAATATTAAGTGAAATAAAGCAGACAGACACATGTTCATATACTGCATGATTTCCCTCATGTGCAAACTCAAGATGTAAAGAGAATAAAAGAGATAAAATAGGGGGATAGATTGTATTTACATGACAAGGGGATCAAGAGATGGAGAGGAGAAAGAGTGAGAGAATTAAGGTGCATTATGTACCTGTGCCAACTCTCCACAAGGAATGTGATTATAATGTATTGCAAACATCTTCTAATCAAATAAAAAATGGCATCCCAGCACTCGGGAGGCTGAGGCAGAAGGATCTGTGCGAGTTCGAGACCAGCCTGGGCTACAAAAGTGAGCTCAAGGCCAGCCTGAACTGCATAGTGAGACTCTGTCTCAAAAAAGACAAAAAAAAAAAAAAAAAAAATTTAAAAAAATAAAAAAAAAATAAATAAAAATGGCAAAGATTAAGTCAAGAACCCCACAAATAATATAACCATTGTTAAATTTAAACAATAAAAATATTAAATCATAAAAAAAGAACCCCACAAAGACATACACACTCACCCCAGCTCCCCACTTCCCACCTGCTTGTCTGTTCCTGCTGAGGCACACAGCTTTGCCTAGACTGGTGGTGGGCAGTGACCAAAAGGCTGGCATCCAATCTCAGAGCAGCTCTGTGAGAGCGCAGGAAGCTCCTGCTATGGATACCTGCCTGGGGCAGAAGCCAGGGCCACAGTTCCCCTGCTGAGCTCCGGGATGAGTAAGTGGGGAGTGGCCAGAGGGCTTGTCAGACTAGAAACCATCTCCATCTGCCTACCCACCAGCACTGGGTGCTGTGGCCTGGGGACAAGCCCGGTAGAGCAGAACAAGCCAGCCCCTTGCGGGGGGAGTGTCAACTCCCAACTTGTTAGGGAGCCAAGCTCCCAGAAGTTGAGGTACTCTCTGAGAAGCCTTGGTGGTTCCCTTCTTCCAGGGCAGGGCTTTCCTGAGAAAAATGTGACTGGCTTCAGCAGGTTGGTCCCCAGATCTCAAAACATGGTGACTCGTGGGTTTTTTGAGAAAAGCCTACAGCAGGGGCTGGGATAAGCTGCTTACCAGATAAAACATTAAAAATGAATCCCAGGGCTCAGCGAGGGTGGTTGAGAAGCTAACGAAAGGAAACGTAAAGAAACCCAGCAAAGGCTGCCCTCTGGGCCCTCTGCTCCTGCTGCGCTGTTACAGGGCAGGTGGTTTATCCTGGGTTCTTATAGCCACAGAAGGACCAAGAGCCAGGGCCCTGCTTTTCACCCTGACTGAGGGTAGGTGTGCCTCTGGGCATCTGCTTCTGTACCTTCGTTTCCCTACCTGGAAGAACTGGATGATGCCATGTCTGAAATTTTACTATCTTGACCATGTGTCTTATGTAGTGGAAACAGCTTTAGTTAGAAAGCTCTGGGTAAGGGCTGGCCAGGGTGACCTGCAGAGGCCACAGGTCCCCTCCATAGCTGTGCCCCACAGAGACTCATTCCGGGCTGCACTAGCAATCACTGCTAAGCAAATCCTGGGCAGCAGGCTGATTGTTCCTCAGATCTACTACACTCATCACTCCTAGGACCTTCTGGTACGATCAAGCAGGTAAAATCAAGTCAGGGTCTACACAGCCACACACACAGGCTGGCAGAATGGCTGCATTTTTCTGCACAGGTCTACTCTGCAGTGATGCTGGGAAGGGAAGAGAGGACAAGAAGGGCTGGATGGCCAGGAATCCACCTGAAGATCTGGACACCAGTGTCACATGCTGTCCTAGGGATCTTCCATGTGAGCAGTCGATCAAAGAATGGGGTGGCCTTGTGTGCTGTGGTCTTCAGAGGGGAAGACCACAGCAGGGTACTTTTCCTGCTACAAGAATGTGGTTGTCAGGTAGAGATGGGAAGGTGGTACCCAGGGGTGGGATTTTCTTTTCCGTCTGTCTGCAGCTATCACCTCAGGATGCGGAGGTGGGGCGCAAGGCCACAGCACCATCCCATCCCTTCTCCCAGTCCCCTAACCCAGGGGAGGAGGAGCAAGGAGTACAACAGTAGCCCAGGTAAGGCTGCCACTGGGTGGTCCCACAGCCAATGCCAGCTCTGCCCTGGGGGCAGTCATGAGACCAGGCAACTGGCCCCTTGGCAGATGTTACCTTGTTACCAGTGTCCCTGGCTCTCTCTGGCTGGGTTACCAAAAGGACTATTAAAGGATGATGATGGGCCTGGGGAGATAGCTCATTCTAAGAGCCTGCCTGGCAAGTGCAAGGACCCAGGTTTGATCCCCAGTACCACATGCCAGACCTGGAACCCTGGGTGCATTATGCCAGCCCGAAACTGGGTGTGGTGGCACATGCTTGTAATTCCCAGCACTGGGGAAACTCAGACAGGAAGATCAGTAGGAGTCCCAGCTGCATCACAAGGCCCTGTATCAGTCAATCAATTAACCAATTTTAAAAATAAAGAGATGATGTCTGCCTGTATTCCTACATATCCAAGAGGCTGAGGCAAGAAGATTGTAAGTTCTAGATCAGCCAAAACAAATTAGTGAGACTGCCACAAAAGAAAGAACAAATGAACACTGAAACTGGAACCAAACGGGTGCCATTTGTGAAATGAGTAGCATGCGACTTGCACATAATAGGTGTTTCATGCAACCAATGGCTGGCACTTTGGTTCTAGTGGCAGCTGGGCAATTGAGTTCTTGCCCCCAGTTCTATACATGTGGTTCTCTTGGTTTTTTGTTACCAGAAGTCAAACTCAGGACCCCGCGCTTGCCATGCAGACACTTATGTCGCTGAGGTAGAGCTCTGGCCCTATGCATACTCTTAAGAGATGGCTGGAGCCGGGTGTGGTGGCGCACGCCTGTAATCCCAGCACTTGGGAGGCTGAGGCAGTGTGAGTTCAAGACCAGCCTGGGTTACAAAAGTGAGCTCAAGGCCAGCCTGAACTGCATAGTGAGACCTTGTCGCAAAAAAAAAAAAAAAAGAGGTGGCTGGTATTGGCTCTATGGTTGCCAATTTCACCCGTCATTCACATGCACTCGGAAGGGCCTCTATTATAAGTCCTGGGCCTTAAGGTGTGGAAGAGCCAGTTTGAGTGGTACATAAGAAGAACAACAAAAATGTGTACAACATGCAGCAGCTTCCAGAGATGGGTAATGAGGTGTGGGGAGACAGGCAGGGAGAATGTTTACAAAAGTAGGGTTTGGAGGGAGGAATGAGTTTGCCAGATGCCAAGCTCTCCTAGGGTGGGTAGCTCTGGCCATCTGATGGCCTGTCTAGGAGCTATGTGTAACGTTGCAGAGGAAGTTGGGGAAAGAATATGGCCTCACCCTGGAGGTCTACCACTATCCTGAGGACAGCAGGGAGCTCTTGCTTCTCAGAGCAACATGGTTAGTTGACTGATCTTTGATGGTTGTGTGTAAATTAGATTGGGATGGGGAGGCTGGGTTAAATACTGCCTTTGGTTTCGATCTTAAAATTCATCTGTAGGGAACAGCATAAGCAAACCGACAAGGACCATACAGATATCAGTTACTGTAACAGCATGGCCCACAAAGATTTCAGATGTTTTCTCTAGAACTGGGACACAATCTGTGTTCAAGTCTGCAAACTCAGGGGTTCCAAGGAAACTCTGGAGGAGGTTGTTGTGCCTGGGCTCACACGAGCCCTATACCCAAAGGGTCCAGAGGGCATCTGGGAGAGAGCAGGGTGGAGAGCAGGGGCTACCACAGGCCCTACTGCGAGGGCACAGTCGACTGCTGCATGTTGAACCTGTCACCCTTGAGAACTCTGCAGAGCAGGCAAAGCCCCTTTGTGAGACAGGCCTTCCTCACAGCCTCTGAGAGTGAGCCATCCTAAGGGAGTCATGGTTGCCTGGCAACCTGGACTGGCACCTGCAGCCCAAAAGGGCTTTGGAATCTGGGGAGCCTCCTCCAGCCCCACCTCCACCCCCACCCGGGCCTGGGCCTTGGCGTTGAGGAGTAACTGACTTAAGAGTGTCAAGGACAGCCTACACTGGTGGGAAGTTTAGAGAAAGACGGCTGGGCAACTGTCCCCAGGGGTGGCAGGAAGCAGTGGCTGGCTTGTGCCCTGTGCATGGATGGTATCACCTTCTTCCCAAGGACTGCCCAACACAGCCAACAACTCAGAGCAGCAGGCTCCCTGCTTCCTGGGCTGCAAGTGCTGTCCCAGTACCCCAGGAGCTCCACAGAGCCCCTGCCAAGCAGCTGGCTCTTTTGGTTTTCTGAAGCAAGTAAGAAAAGATCACTGAAAATCATCAAATACATTAGCTCTAGGAGAGACCTTGAGCTGCACATCAGGGGACCGGGGACAGAGAGGGCCTGGAACTTGCTCCAGGTAACTATCTCTGTTCTAATCTGCACCATACAGGACAAGAGCTGCCAGTTCTGGCCTTCTGGCCTCCGGTCCCTTCACCCAGCTCAGGTGAGGGAGGGAAGTTGTTCTCCTTATTCCTGTCCGTGGCTGCAGGGCACAGTGGGGTAGGCACTCAGTGAATGAGGAAATGAATTGAAGTTCAGAGTTCTGTGCTTGAGCATCAATCTGGAATGGAGTGGCTCGCTCTGAACCCCAGGTCTGCTGCTTCCTGCCTGTGTGACTTTGGTCCAGTAATGCAACTTGTCTGTGCCTTAGCTTTCTCAGCTGTAGGATGAGGCAAGTACAGTCCTTGCCTTGCATAATGAAATGGTCATTAAATGAATTCCGAGTGGGTAGGGGAAGCTCTTGAATGGTACCTGGAACATATCAAGCTCTTTTTAAAGACTATTCTTTTCTCCCTCCCTCTCATTCTCACTAGGCATCTCACTTCTGCACCTGTTGTCTATGGTTCTTGCTTTCTCCTAGGGAAACCGGAACCCACAAGTGGTGATGGCAGGTGTCTGTGGGTGGGGAGATGAGGGCCTCTGAAAAGCTGGCAACAGGGAACTGGAGCCCAGAGTCAGCAGAGACTGGGGTTGGAGATGCCCAGGCCCAGCCCCAGCCTTGCTCACCAGTCCCCTAGGTTCCCATCCTATAAGGTGTGGGTGTTTGCAGGGTGGACCCCACATCCTCAGCAGGATGAGGCACTACAGGGCCACTGGGCTGGACTGAGCGAGGATGAGGTGGGCACCTGGGCTGACCTGCGCTGTCAGAATGGGCAGAGCTCACCACCAAGGGTTCTAGGGCAGGAGCCTGGAGGAGGTTCACACCACCGCTTGCAATCCTTCACTTAGGCCTGAGACCCAAGCACCTGGATGCCTGGCCCAAGAGGGTGCATGACATCCATTTCTGTACCCTCAGCTGCTGGCTGATGTCGTCTCTGTTCCCACCTGGCATGGCCTGATGGCCCTCAATTTCCCAGGAAGCCTGCTGGTGAAGGAGTACCATATGGTTTTTCTAAACGAATAAATAATGCCACCCACCACCCTCCAAATAAAAAACCCATCACCGGAGACACCCACTTCTGTGTCCCTCCCCTCCCCAGTGACGGCAGCTCTGTCCTTCTGTGAGCACAGACTGACATCCAGACTGAGCCCGGACTGCCCTGCCCCTCTCTATGGCCATCACATCACCATGTCTGTGCACTCCAGCTTCAAAGCAGGCCTTCGACAGCTTCCTACCCTGCTGCTGCTCCCATCCTGCTCTAGCCCCCAGCCCCCTGCCCTCCTGTGGTCTCCTTATAGCCCCGGAACAGCCACGCTATACACCCTGTGCTGAGCCCAGCAGCCAGGTGAGCCAGCTAAGAGCATCAGACAGATCACTGATCCTCCACTGAAGCCCTTCACTGGCTCCTTGGGGCACTGGGAGCCATGGCCAGAGCCCTTCCCCCAGTCAGGCTTCTACCTCCCAGGCCTTGGTCTCTACAGCCTCCCCTCAGCCTAGTCCCACAGGCCTCCTGGATACCAGGTCTGCTCCTACCTGGTGGCCCTGCTCCTGCTGCCCCTCTGGCCTACAGCACTCTCAGCTCACTGTCACCTGTCACACCAGCAAGGCCTCACCTGGCCACTCTTAACACTGCCCCTTCCACGCTGCCAGCTTTGCTTTGCTTCTTAGTACTCATGACCCACTAAATGTCTGCTCTCGCTTGACTTAGTCTCGTGTAGCTTTGTGACCAAGAGGGAGGGATTTCCCTGTTCCACTTCCTGATGCCCAGAACCCAGACAGCAGGATAGGCAGGGCTGCCCAGCTGGAACAGAGTGTGCATGGGGCCCCTGGTGTGTGTGGAAGGACAGAGGGAGGTCAAGGGCAGCACCTGTTTGATGGCCAGGTTGACCAAGTCGTAGCGGTGGGAGCGGCGCAGCGGCAGGCAGAAGCTGTAGAGCGCGTGCAGCGTGGCGCAGAAGAAGCTGAGCAGCCCGATCTGCTTGCGGTGCTGCAGCCAGTGGTCCAGCCAGTCGGGGAAGCGGCGGTACTTGGTGCCACGCTGCAGTTGCAGGGCAGCCGCCAGCACGCCGGGCAGGTACACCAGGGACAGCAGCACATAGGCCACACACGGCAGAGTGGTATTGACTACAGACACGGGCAGCTTGTAGAACTTGTTTTTGTCCTCCCGAATGTAGGGGTACAGCACATCCCGGGTGAAGTTGTAGGCAAAGAAACACACAAAGAGCCCCAGAGCCAGGAGAGCGGGCACCTTCCAGGCTGGCAGGAGGCGCAGTGGCATAGCCTCCACCTCGCGGGCTGAGGCCAGGGAACCCATATCCACTGGCATGAAGCCCATGGCATGAACCATCTCTGAGACGGTGCGCTTGGCTTCCGGCTGGTCACAGCAGATGGGCACCTGTGGTGAGAAAGGAAAAGCTCGCTGGGTGGAGTTGCAGGCCCTGGAGTGGGCAGTCTCCCAGCCCCACAAGCTCACCTCCTCACTGAGTGGCTGAGAGAGCCATGTCCAAGGGAGCTGCCAGGGGATGGTGCAGCTGGGAGCACAGGGTGGCTCCAATGCCCAGGTATTTTCTGGGCAATGGTGGCCTCCAGCCTCTGGTCCTGTGTACCCGCAAGGACCACCATTCACAGTGGGTTTCCAGCCCAGCTCACTGACAAGAGCCATGGCAACATGCTCCTCTAGGCAGCCCCCTGGCTCTCAGAGTGGCTGCTTCCAAGAGCTGTGGCCTCCCTGGGGGCTGCTCAGGCACAGCCCAGTACATGCAATTCCGCCTGCACCTCTCTCCCTCAGTACACAGGGATCCCCCTTTGGTTCCACAGGGAACCAAAGGTTCCCCCTTCAACTGGCCTGGCTTGCCCGCCATCTCAGCCCGAGGCTGTGAGTGCCTCATACCTCCAGGCACCCTCTGTGGGCCTTGCTCGACTCTGCTAGGCCCAGTCTGGTCTCCAGCACCTCCTGAGCACCTACTCTGAGCCAGGCTTCAAGCACATGATCCCTTCACCTGCAGGCAGGTGCTACTGTCCGTATTATCAGATGAAGCACCTGGGATCTGGGAGCACTGCTTGGTATGTTTGTGCCTTTGCAGACCATCCCCTCATCCTGGACTTCCCTCCTTGCTTCTGAGCCCAACACAAGGTGAGCCGAAGGCCAAGCTTACCTCCACATTTTCTCTGACTGGCTCTGCACCCAGCCAGTCCCCACCGGGGAGCCCCAGGACACAGCCACACTCCAGGCCTTGCAGTCAGGGCCAGGGAGCACCTGGGCACTCTCCCCAGCAGCCCAGCACCTGCCTGCACTTCCTGGATGGGCGTGTAGATCTGGGATTCTGGAAGGGCAGGTGGCCTTTGGCATTAAACACCATCTTGTCTTGGGAAAGCTCCTCCTATCAAGTGTGTGCAACTCTGGCTGTGCTGTGCAGCCTCTTTCCAGTCCCAGCAAACTTGCTGTTGGCTGTGTTGAGAAATCCACTCAGTTCCTGGAAGCTCTTGAAATTAATCAAGTAAAATCTGGGTCTGCCCTGTCTTCTTCAGGGCCTGGCACCACAGTAGGCTGCTTTCCTTTTTCTGAGTCTAATTTTATAAGCAAAGTCTGCTTGACTTCAAATAGTCAATGATCCAGTGTCTTTTCCCCCTTGGCCCCTAGGAAACCTAACCCCTTAACAGAAACAACATGGGTTTAGATCTACCCAAACAGGGCTCAAGTCCCGGCACAGCAGCTGTGGGTTTCTGGGGCTGATCGTTAGGGTCTCTAACCCTCAGTTTCCTGCCCTGTAAAATGGAACTTGGTGGTGACATGATGTCAACTGAGATAATGCACGCACGCACGCGCATGTGCACACACGCACAATCTGACATGATAATGGCCTTCAAGGAAAATGAGCCATTTGTATTTATCACATGACAACACCTACCTGCCTGTTGCCATCCCTTGGGCCAGCCTGCAGGGTCCAGGCAGAGATGACATTGAAGGCCTTGACCACTGTGCAGGTAGGGAAAAGCGAGGCCAGGTACTCCGCGTTGGACTCGCGGTGCTGGAGGTGCTCCTGCTCTGAGGGGTTGCTCACGTCCACCAGGATCTTGCCGGCTAGCTGGTCACTGAGGCCACACAGTGAAGAGTAGTGATCCCGAAACACAGCCACGAAGATGACCCCCGGAGAGCTCACCGCCTCCTCCTGGAAGGTCACTTGCGCAGACGAGGGGAACAGCCCGGCTGTGCGTTTGGGGTTGCGGCTCCCCACCACCACGCTGAAGCCCGAGCCCACCAGGCGTGTGGCCAGGGAGCGGGCAAAGTCCCCACTGCCCAGGATGCCCACTTTAAGGGCCCCTCTGGGGGGCTCAGCAAGGCTTCTATTGCTGTCCGCCAGGTGGCGGCTGATCAAGGGCTTATCCATCTCTCCAGGCTTTCTTGGGGCTACAAGAGAAGACAAGAAACTGGTTACTGGGGCTCCGGCCTGCCCCTCCTGCCACCCTCTTCCTCTTGCCCAACATCTGCCCAGAATGAAGTGCTACACGGTGCTAGCCCCAGATTCCCAACTGAGCTAGGTCGGCCCTGGCTGAGCAAAGTCACAGACACAGAAGAGAGGAAGGACTTCTGTCCTCCACCCTTAGTTTCTCCCGTGAATTTATTTCCTCAGGACACAGGGTCAGGAGGCAGAGTGCTGGACAGGGCGAGTGTGGAACTTCTACATTGACGCTATGCAGTGCCTTGCACAAAGACTGTGCAGTGGACACATGGTGTCCCTGGCTGGGAGTGGCCATCGAGCCCCAACTTCATGGTCACTAGGTGACCTCCACATTAGGCACTGCTATTCCCAGTTGTCTATGATGAGCAGCAGAGCAAACACAGTCCTGATGTGCTTTTGCAGTGCACCATGGAGCAGTGAATCCCTTCCTGCTCTTTCCCACCAGGGCAGGATCCTCTCTCTGACTGGACCACACTTATCGGTCACTAGGCCTGGCACTGAGGTGGTATTCAATGTTTGCTAAATGGATGGAGAGGTGAACACACAAACCTATTCCCTGAGAGTCCGGGGAGATGTGAGGATGAATAGGATTGAGGCAGAGGGTGCCCTGGGCTCTCCTTCAGTGGGCCTGAGGCACACAGAGGAGGTCAGAAGTGGAAGAGGAGTACAGTGACGTCTCATGGGGGAACCACATGGTCACAAACTTCTGACAGAAATGAACCATGTCCGGGGCTGGGGCGATAGCCCCGTGGCACAAGTGCCTGCAACATCATGAGCTCAAACCCCAGTCCCACCAAAAAAAAAAAAAAAAAAAAAAAAA